>JADIIZ010000056.1:0-86449 GCA_027604345.1 Boothiomyces sp. JEL0866
ACATTTGAGACCATAACATGGTCAGGAATATGTGATTAGCATCTGTGACAGTCCAGCATAATGGTAACCTTTATGCTGGACTGCCACATGGCCCCCATTGCATTCCTCCATTCAAAGTGTCCAGAAATGAATATGGCCAGTCCATACTGGATACAAAGTGAACTATAACTATCATTACTGCATAAAAGAAAAGCACTACACAACTGCATATGCCATAGATCCATGGAGGGTCGACAGAAGTGGTAAATAGTTCTATAAGAGGGAAACCTAGATTGATGGCATGGGATATTACGCCCGTATCTCTGTTGTACTCGTTATGGTTGTTGAATACAGCAGAATTTGCCAAAAGTGCCCAAAAAATGACAGTCACCAGAATGGATATTGGTAGAACAATTGAAAACATTACAAGCGATGCAAGGCGCAATGAATGACTTTGATTTCGATATATAAACCATGATTTCACAAAGGCAATCTAGATTTACTTGGAATTACACCAAAGTAAATTGAATTCAGCACCCAATTCCAATCTGTGAGAAAGTAAAAGTAGTAACCACCCATGCGCGATATGTTCAGTATATCATACCCCAAAATGCAAGCAAGCATTACCGCGTGCATTATTAGCATTGCTTGATCGTTGAGGAAATAGGATTGTCTGATCGGGATATTGCGCATACCACACTCTTTCGATCGCTTAATTTTATATACCCAAACAATGGATTCTTGCATAATGCGGATTAAACAAACCTACTGCAGCTTGAAAAAAATCGAGTATTTTTTTCATAATCATGGAAGTAGAATTAAAGTACAGATTGACCAAGCAAGAATTTGAGAAGTGCTTGCAGCTCTTCAATTCGCTACCGGGATGCAAGCTGGTTGACACTGAATATCAAGAAAACTACTTTTACGATAATGCTAATTTGGAGTTGTAATGTTTAACTAAAGAAGGGAAAAGAAGCGGGTAAATTTCAGGTTGAGAAGAATCAACGCAAAGGAAATCAAATCTGTGATTACAATGAAGGGCAAAGGCCAGAATCATGCAACATTAAAAAATGGGGTTTCTAGAATATCTGAAATTGAAGAAACTGTTGACAATCAAATATTTGATCAAATGAAAAGCGATCCCAATTCCATTCTTGGTTTCAAGTTGGATATTGTGGATTCCCTGCGAGAAGAATTGACTAGCTTTGATCTTGTACAGTCTGGTATTTTATTGTTAATCAGCCCAATTCAAGAATAAGAGACTGATCTACAGTTGGAAAGGATTAGAGTTGGAAGTAGACGAGACTGAATATGATTTTGGCACTGCTTATGAAATAGAAATTGAACATGCTGATCCAGAAACCACCAGAGCTTTGTTGGAGAGCCTATTTAATTCCCATGGGATAACTTTTAGTTACTCCAAGAGAAGCAAATTTGGAAACTTGAAAGCTAAAGAGATAATATAAATCATTAAACTGACATTGTTTTAAAGTATGAGACCGATTAAGGTTCCTCCATGATCGTTCTGTGAGTATGGAGGCAAACGGCTTTTGAAACACCGGGTGGGATAAGGGGTTGATATGGTTTCTGGTAAAACTTGGAAAAGGCAACCTTATGGGGCACTATGGTTTCAAATGTGTTATAAAAGCGAATGAAATTTAGAATTCTGTAATGGCTGTCATTAACTTTCGATTCGCAATGATTGGTGTCCATCTACTTTGGTCTTACTGGATGATATACTACTATGGAGTGGTTTTTTGCCTTACATACATGTCGTATTACTGTGTATTCTTCAATACTAGTTATTTCATAGTTGGCTATCTAAAAAACAAGTATCCAAAGAATAGCACCGTAAGATTGGGGTTTAGGGTTAACTATGCTGTAACACATACTGTTTCTTGGATTGTGACTGTATCGTATTGGATTGCAGTGTTCCCCACAGTTGTTTCATTTAAAGCAGATCCTATTGCGCATATCCTTACTTCTATTCTTGGCCACGTTTTTAACTTGGTGTTCCCTTTAGTAGATCTCTATTTGGAGTATAATAGGATGCCATTCATTCATGTACTAGTCCCGCTTTCCCTTTTCATCTGGTATGAACTCTGCTTGATTTATCGTGTCACTGTCAACCATCTTCCATTCCCCTATGAATGGCTACAAACGAACTTGACAAGTAATGGAAATATTGATTGGAAACTCGCATTTCCATTCTTGGCAATTTTGAATGGGTTTGTTGTTTTGTTTCACAGCACAACAATATTTCTCTCAAAAAGATTCCATTATTCCCTTCAAGACAGTCTGGAAGAAAGAAAGCCGTTGAACATCAACCTGTAATAAAGCCTTAATGTGAATTTCATTCTTTTGAACCAGAGCTGAGGCCGTGGAGATTTGTCCACTCGGTGCACGTTTGTAATTCAACTACTACAAAATCAGCGACTGCTTTCAACTGCGCCAAATCCGCTGCACGACCTTGTTTTATTCATTGTTAATCGAAACACTGTCACGAAAATTAAGCTTTTTTGAAACTGAACGGAAATTAAATTGGCCAATCAGATGCGCGCTATATTTTTTTTTGTTTCAAGAAGCAAAAATTTTCGAGTATAAAAAGTCTGCATAAAACTAAAAAAATTAATGGGTTCCAAAGTAGCAAAGAAGGAAGTAAAGAAACCAACCAAGGAAACTAAGGTTGCCAAGGTCGAAAAAAAGGTATCCAAGAAGGAAGACAAGAAGGTAAAGAAGGAAGACAAGAAGGTAAAGAAGGTTGTCAAGGAAGAATCTTCCAGCGATGACTCTTCCTCTGAAGAAGAAAGTGAAGAAACTAAAGCTATGGACAGCAGTAGTGACTCCGACTCTGAAAAAGAAGCTCCAAAGAAAGCTGTTGCTAAAAAAGAAGAATCCTCTGACTCTGACAGCTCTGATAGCGATTCTGATGAAGAACCAGCCAAGAAGGCAGAAGTTAAAAAAGACGATTCTGACTCTTCCGACTCTGACTCTGACGAAGAACCAGCAAAGAAACCAGTTGCTAAAAAGGACGAATCATCCGATTCTGATTCGTCTGACTCTGACGAAGAAACCGCTGCCAAGAAAGAATCTGATTCCGACTCTGAAGGCGAAGCTGAAAAGGCAAAAGAATCCAGCAGCGACTCTGACTCTTCAGATGAAGAAGTAGAAAGCAAAAAGAGACCTGCTGAAGAAACGGAAGAAGTCGAAGCAACTGCCAAGAAAGTTAAAACTGATGACTCCCAAGATACAACCGTCTTTGTTGGTAACTTATCATGGAATGTTACCGAAGACCAGCTTGCAGAAGTTTTTGCTGAATGTGGGGAAGTAAAGGCAACCAGAATTATTACTGATAAGCAAACCGGCCGTGCTAAAGGTTACGGATATGTAGAATTTGGAGATACCGAATCTGCAAAGAAAGCAATTGCTTTGTCTGGAACTGATGTCGATGGAAGAGAAATTAGAGTTGACATGTCTGCTCCAAAACCAACTGGAAACAGAGAAAGTGGTGGCAAAGTCGATAAGCCTCAATCTGCACCAAGCAACATCTTGTTCTTGGGTAACTTGGCATTCAACGTCGAAGAAGAAGAAATTAGACAATTATTCTCTGCTCATGGTGCCATCACCTCTCTTCGTTTCCCAACTGACCGCGAAACTGGTGCATTCAAAGGATTTGGATACCTTGAATATGACAGCGTTGACGCTGCCAAAGCTGCTGTTGATGCTTTGAATGGACGTAGCATCGCCGGTCGTTCAGTTCGTCTTGACTACTCTCAACCAAGAGACTCTGTTCAAGGAGGAAGAGGCGGATTTGGTGGTCGTGGTAGAGGAAACGACAGAGGCAGAGGAAATGACAGAGGCAGAGGCCGTGGTGGACAAAGAGGTGGCCGTGGAGGCAATAGAGGTGCTTCCAGATCCTTCCCTAAACCTGCTGGAACTAAAATCACCTTCTAATTATTTTATCATTAAATAAATTTGTTTTAAATATTTGAAGTGAAATTTTTGACTAATTTTCTCATGCCATTTGAAATCAACTCTCTCCTCCACTCCGGATATCAACACCCATTGACCAGGATTTGGCAAAACGATGGAAAGGTACTCACCAAATCCAATCTTGTATTTCCGATATTTATTCATGACAAGGCGGATGTAAAAGAGCCAATCAATTCACTCCCAGGCCAATTCCGTTATGGAATCAATACTTTGAAATCCAGTTTTGAGCCGCTAGTAAAAAAGGGATTACAATGCGTATTAATATTTGGTGTGCCAGGCAATGAAGAGAAGGATAATCGTGGCAGCAGTGCAGACGATCCAAACGGACCAGTGATTCAGGCAATCAAGTTTTTCAGAAAGGAGTTTCCGTCTGTGCTAGTTGCTTGTGATTTGTGTTTGTGCGCATATACTTCTCATGGTCATTGCGGAATCTTGAACGACTCTGGGTTGGATAATCAAGCATCCATTGATCGATTAGCACAAGTCGGTTTGAATTTTGCAATTGCCGGGTGTCAAGTAATTGCACCAAGTGATATGATGGATGGCCGTATTAGGGCCATTAAAGAAGCTTTGCTCTCTAACGGGTATGGATCTAAAGTTGCAGTTATGAGTTATTCCGCCAAATTTGCATCTGCATTTTATGGCCCATTTAGGTAATTGATTTATAATTTCAGGGATGCAGCAGGTTCAGCACCAAGTTATGGAGATCGCAAATGCTATCAACTTCCTCCAAATGCAAGAGGTCTGGCAAGAAGAGCTTTGGTTAGAGATGCTGGTGAAGGAGCAGATATGGTAATGGTTAAACCTGGTTACCCATACCTTGATATTGTCCGGGATGCTAAAGAGCTAGTGCCTGACCTCCCAATTGCCATTTATCAAGTATCTGGTGAGTACGCTATGATTTGGCATGCTGCGCAAAACAACGTATTCCAACTAAAAGATGGTGTAATTGAATCATTGGAATCTGCTATGAGGGCAGGCGCAAATATACTCATTACATACTTTACCCCACAAGTACTAGACTGGTTGGATGAATAAATCTTTGGTTGTCAATAATTCATTAACTATTTATTGCTCATGATAAATTCAATGTCCTCGATTTCTTTTGGTGCTTCGACAGTCAAGATCACTGGGCCGTCTTTTGTTATACAAACATCGTCTTCAATTCTAACTCCAATTCCCCGGTAGACTCCATATTCATCAGAGTCTGGAATATAAACTCCGGGTTCGATAGTAATACACATTCCCTCCTGCAATGCTTTTGATCTAGAAATGGATGCTGTGTCATGTACATCAAGGCCAATGTAGTGGCCAACATGATGAGGATATAAAATGTTCATTTCTCTAGATCCAATTGTTCTCTTGAATATTTTGGAAAGTTCTTCTTTAAGCATTTCATAAGTCTCGTATTGTAACCCATCCAAAGTCGCATTGATGACACTTTTCTATATTAACGGAAAGCTACTTTGATCATCTCTTTTTGCACTTTGAGAACAGCATTGTATATTTCTTTTTGGGGTTGGCTAAATTTTCCATTCACTGGCCAGGTACGAGTGATATCTGATGCGTAGCCTCCGTATTCTGCTCCTGCATCCACTAATACCAAGTCTCCATCCCTATATTAAATTGAAATACTTCATTTGCTGTAAGTTTTGTACATAGTGGAGAATCAAGGCATTATTACCACTGGCAACAACAGGAACGTAAGACAATCCAGTGCCCATTTGCATCTTAACTTTGTATTCCAAAGTAGCGTGTACTTGATGCTCAGTCATTCCAGGTTTCGTGGCTTTCATCGCTGCTTGAAATGCCCTCCCTGCTATTCTTCCGCTATTTCTCATAAGCTCTATCTCGGAACTGCTTTTTATATTTCGCAATGAGTCAATTATTGAACCAAGACTTTTCACTTTCACTCTATTAGGTGACAACCAACCACCAAACCCTCCATATTCCTTGTTTATCCTTAACTTTGAGAGAAAATCACTTGCTTCAATATTTCCAGAAGGATGTGTTGCGGATCCGGATACTGTATTAATATGCGTACCTTCTAGTAATGACGGCTCAGATGGTTGATTAAGGGGCAGATTGGTGAAAATTGTATCAATCTTTTTAGATTTCAGCAAGTCATTTAAATGCAATTCCACAGAAGAAATTGGGAACGCATAGTCAGCCCCAAATACCTCTTTCGCGCCGTCTAAACCAGCTTCATTAGCCACTTGTACCTCTTGGACCATCCCATCGCTCTGTGTACTTGTCAACAGGATGAACAAACATTGTCATTGTAAAGGAATGTTCTTGGCACTCCATCATCATCAATCCGTTTGGCTCATTGAATCCAGTAAGATACAGCAAATCTACATTAGCCAATATATACCGGTTTGCTGATGAAAAGGATAAAATATTCCATTCGTTTGATATCTCAATCCAAATCCAGGGATTATGATTAGAGATTTTTTTGGGACACTGAGAGACAGTGCCAATTGTCTTTGTTTATACTCTAATGCGGAAATCCCGATCGTTACTATATTAATTCCTATTACATTCATTTTGCTTGATTAAATGAGGGTGAGTGTTGAACAGTGGTTGACCAATTCGACGGAGCATGAGAAAAAAAATATCAGCAAAATCGGATTTAATTAACGCTTTATTGACGCTTCTCTCTTCTCTTACTAATTTGCTGAACCGAATGACTAGCATGCGATCCTCTAACGAAAGCGAAATCGCATTTTAGAATTTTTCCTTGAAGATCGGTTCCATCAAGATTGCTTATCGCATTCTTTGCTTCTTCATATTCATTATATTCAATCAGCGCATATCCCTGAATTAGCTATTGCTCACCTTGACATAGCCCGTTCTACGATCGAGGTTCATATGAATATTTTTAATGGGACCAAATTCTGCAAACTTTTCAATCAAATCCTCTTCAGTAAGCTCTTCATGGACATTGGTAACCAAAACAATCCAACCTTCCACAGCTAGAATTAACTGTAATTACATCTCTGCGCTTTCCCCGTAGAATCTTCCAATCTGTCGAAAGATCCATCCTTGAAATGATCCCTTTTTTCTTGCGTTAAATCCATATACCTCTTTGGGAATTATTAAATCCTCTTCCTTTTCTTTTTGAGGCCGCTTGTTTGAGTCTTGTTGTCGAATCTAATAAAACCAATCCGTACCTTCTTCTATTATCATTTCGCCATCATAGTTGTCTTCATCAAGATCAACTGCAATTTCATGTTCTCTGTTTGTCATTTCGCAAACTTTTTTTGATCTCAAATTTCAACAAAGAGCTGTAACTTGATACTTCGATAGAATAATAATCCTATTGAGCGAGGACACTCATATCTCAATTTAAAAACCTTTTCCGGTTGTTATACCTGACAGAACTTTCAAGATTTCCGGGCATAGTAGCTCTCTTTTTAGCGATTATATTGAGACCGCAAATGCCGCTACAGGTGACCTGCAATTATATTCAGCTGCAAAGAAACTCTTATCTAACTCTTAGACTATTTGCTCCAATAATCAATCCGCCAAGCTCACACAGTTAATCGCTTGCTTGAAAAGCTGCAAGTCACGAAATATTCGAGCACTTATGATTCGCTTTCCTTTTGGGATCAAGTCTTGTTATTGTTTTCTTTTTGCTTGAGAACGCGTTCTTTGCAAACGTCACCCATTTTTGATAAAGTCAATAAACTTGGAAGTAATACAGATGGTTTAAAGTAAATTAATATCTAGGAACTCAGAGACACTGAATTAGAACAGTTGGAAACAGCAGGTACCTTTTGGAATTTATTGCATAGGAATCTCTGACGTGGTGATTGACCCAGAAAACAAACACAAACTATTTTCAAAATTAGCAACATCTGCCTCTACAATAGATTCAAAGCAATCTGAGCAGGATTTAGGTAGTTATGATGATTCAGAAGAATCAGACTTTAGCGAAGAACTGGAGTTACCAAGTAAATTTTCACAGCTGACTCGCAAGTGGAAAACCGAAGCTGTATTGGTTCCAAAGACTGCACCAAGCACCAATTTAAAGAAATGGGATACTCAAATGCTATCAGGGGACAAGGGAAAGTTTGGCAACCCTCTAAAATTATGGAGGGCAAATCATATGAAGACCTTGAATAAAGGAGTAGATTTAATAGAGCTGGAAGATGGAGAGCAAGATTTAGATGACAGAGAAGCGGATATCGATAACTCCATGGGAACGTTGGCAGAATCGCAAAGGTCGTTAGACCAAATACCAGAGCAAAAAGAGTCAAAGAAATCGAATTTTATAAAGGATTTTCTTTCAAAGAAGAAGAATCCAGAGTACGTGTCGAAAATACCAAAACTCAAACAAAAGGACGAAAAAAAGGATTTGCTGGCAAAGGTTTCTCCAAAGCCAAATCCTCTAAAACTTATTGGGAGGTCATTGTCTGCCAATCGCACTCTTAGTGCCTCAAAACCATTTTTGAAACGATTTTTAGATCTGAGTAAGAGTAAAGTAACTCCAACTGCCAAGGAATTGGTGCCCGCAAGAGTAAAAATCTTTGATGACGAAGAAGAAGGGGAGTTTGACAATAATCCCCATGCCTTGGAAGAAATTGAAAGGTTCAACAATAACTACACTGTAAATACTGTTTAATATCAGGTAATTAAACAAATTGGAACTGGCGGACACTCGACTGTTCGACTGGCGGAAAGAAAATCTGATGGGCAGCAAGTTGTTGCCAAGTTCATACATTCGAGCAATGTTTGGCATTGGCATAATGAGACTCCTACCAAGAAACTACCTTTAGAAATATGTATGATGAGAGAATTCAAACGGCTGGATATGAAAGAAATGATTCAATACATAGAGCATTTTGAAGTCGGCCAAAGATACATTATAATAATGGAGTTTTTGGGAAGCGACTGGATAGATTTGTATGATTACATTGAATTATTCGGCCCAGTTGAAGAACGCCAAGCATGTCACATCTTTAAAAATATAGTAAAAATCATTCAGAAAATGTATCGCCTCGGGTACTCCCATAATGATATAAAAGGTATCTCTCTTTAACGTTAGATGAAAATATCATGATCCACAAATCCACCATGGTAGTCAAACTAATAGACTTTGGCTCTACCATGCCAATCAAAGATGAACCAACAACAACATTTTATGGTACGCAAAAGTTTTCTTCGCCAGAAGCATTAGGTGGGAATTTGTACTATCCAGTACAGCAAGAAGTATGGGCACTTGGAACACTTCTTTACGTGTTGCTTTTCAAGATGGACCCATTTGCCAACGATGAGGAAATAATGGAACTGGATATTGGAAGTAGAATTGACAGGCTTCGAACTTCTGTTCATGGAAAAGGCTTGTTACCAATTGAACTGAGCGAGGCCGCAGTTGATGCGCTTACCTCCATGCTCAGCAAATATCCAAATGAACGGCCAAAGGTTGAAAATTTGTTGGAGTTGGAATTCTTCCGTGTCAATGAAGGTGAATAAATGTATTTTGAACACTACTATTACATTTTATTAATTGGATCAAGCCCTAAAATCATCATACCAGAAGATATAACATGTAAAACATTCTCATAAACTATCCATCTGGTCTTTTGTACTCGAAGATCCTCACCTTTTACGCGAAAGTGATAATAATTGCTAGATATATTCTTGGCTAGGGAAATCAGGTAATTAACTAATTGATTTGGATTTGCAGAACTCTTTTCAAGAATACTGTCAAATTTGTCTATCATAAAGATAGCTGAAATGATTTTTGGTGTTTGATGGAGAATAGTCCAATCTGGTTGAATAGAACTAAATTGCTGCAGCAAGTTTTCATCTTCCAAATACCTCTTAATCCTAATCTTAATTAGATATTTACCCGCATATTCTTGCGTGTGCATATTGCAAGTAGATACCTTGCAATTCTTGATTCGCCAGCGTAATCCCTTCAAATTTCATAGTAGTTTGCGGATTAACTTGATTAAATTGCAGTGTGAACGAAGATTTGCCGAGAACTTTGGTAAGATGCACTTCACCAGGATCCTGAGTCGAATTTTTCATCAGCAGCTGTTCTGATTTGTGAAATAAGGTTTCAAGATCAGAGAACGATTCCATATTCTCACATTTGCCTATTGGGCATAATTTTATGGAGCTGTAAACTTTCTTTGCAATCTCAAACGCATATTTGTGCTTTTGATCAAAAACATAAATGGTGTTTACACTATCATCATGTTTGGATAATATTGTTCCGGGTTTGGAGTAAACCCCATCCTTATTCTTGAAATCCTCTTCAAAATGCAAACCACTTGCCAATTCCACATCAAGGTGGATATTGCAACGGTTGAAGAGGCTTTGATAGTGCTTGGTATATACATTACATATATCCTCCCAATACTGGCAAAGTAAAGAATCTTGCTAAATCAGCACAATATTTACTGCAGCCAACTTTGTAAGATTACCTCTCGCAACTTCTTGATCACTATTCGCCTCAGCGTCATCTATGCCACACAGCAGTTGATATTCACTGTCCAGCAATCTTCTATTAAATTTTTTCAATCTTTCTAATAAATACCCAGACTTCAGTTCCCACTCGAAAAAAAAACATTTGAAATCTACCTGATATCCTTGAAATTTTTTAATATTCCCGATAGTTTGAGCTACGATTATTGTGCGGATGTCAATCGGAGAAAGTTTGGATCCAGGAGAAGGTAATTCATACTGAATTTGAATCCTTTTGTTGAGTTCCGGGCAAGGGAGTTTGGTGAGAATATCCGCACACAGCTGTAATTCGTTTGGCAGCACAGCCATTATATTATCTCTAATGTGCACATCATCCACAATAGGCATCGCTTTCAGCTACAATCAAAGACTCTGTTACATTTTCAATTAATGCTGTATGATTATGTCCTGGGAGTATGGAGAGCGGAATGTTGTTGTTTTTTATCTTAACTGCCGTCCCTGTTGATTGTGCAATTTGATTGGATACACTCCTTAGAAAAGCTTCCATTTTGATTGAAAAAAATGATTCAACATTTCGTCTTGTTCAAATTCAAGGATTCCCTAGTAGAGACTGACACTAAAGCAAGATTGGCTGAATTGCAATCTATCGATGGAGTGATAAAGCACACATTCGGCAGAACTTACACCGATAGGCATCAAGGTTTCACCCATATTTTGTACATGGAATTAAAGTCCAAGGAGGTAACAATATTTAATCATCAGGCATTAAATGCATATTCAATTCATCCTCTCCATGTCAAGTTTGTTGACGACTGCGTAAAGCCATTTGTACTGCCAAATGGTGTTCTTGCGATGGACATTGAAATTTAAGAAGGATAAATCTAGTTTTTATTTTGAAGATTAAACTTTTGCCCATTTACAAGTATATCCAAATATTGCCCCTTCACAACTTCATTATTACCCGCTAGATCAATGGAGTTGTAGGTGTGCCCTTGAAAACCTAGCCTCTTGTGAGTTTTAGAAGGCGCTTTAACTATCTTTTCTTGTTTTTCGTGTTTTAGCAATTGTTTCTGCACATACTCTTGAATTCGAGGATTTTTCAACGCCCACTGTTCATTGGCAACTTCAACCATATAATTGCGAAATTTGTTATCCTCTTCTGCTTTATCAATAACGCAAGAATCAGCTTTAGTCGAATTCTTTTGTTTCTATGTTTAAATTGTTAAATACCGCTAATCCTAAATTGAACTCTTGAATTTCCAAGTTAGTCTTCAATGTTTTCTTCCGCTCATTGAATGTGGACAGTTTAGCATCCTCTGCCAGTTTTTTATACTGCACAAGCAACTCCAAGTCTCTCTTCTTTTCTTCTTCTGCCTCCCTTTCCTTTCTATTTTTCTTTAGTTAGTATTAATCTACATGTAATTCATAATATTCCTTCATGGATCTGTGAAGTTCCTGTTTTTTTCTGGCTTTCATTTCTGCTTCTTCTTGATGTTTCTTTTGTGAAACTAACTCTTGCTTTTTTAGAATTTCAAAAAGTTTCTCATTTTCATTCTCTTGCTTCTGTCTAATCGATTCGCCAATTTTGGATCGTGCTTCTAAACTTTCCCTATATTAATTTCAAACTAACTTGAACCACTTTTCTTCAATTTGTTCCTTCATGCGATCTTGGTAATCCTTGAACGCATTCCACTTTTCTATTTTCACTTCTTCGGTATAGTCCTCATACTCCTCCCAATTTTTACGATTTATCGCATCTTGCCGCATTTGGTCAAGTTCTTTCCTAAATAATTGAGAATCTATCTTCTTTTTCTGTTGCATGGCAATCTGCTCTTCTTTGTATTTTTGAGAGTCGCTAAGTAATTGTAATCCATAGCTAAGTTCATTCTAAATTTAGCTTAATGGATTACTTGTTTATCTTGCTCATGCTGCATCTTCTTTTCTTGAGCTTGATGAAGGTGTTCTCGAGCAAGATTTATTCGCTGAGTAAATTTCTCTATTGTCCTAGCTTCTTCTTTTAATTTTTCTGTATGATACTTTTGCAGCTGAAATGACATGAGTTGAATATCTTCAGCCATTCCAGAGTTTTTGCGGCTTTCCTTTAGTTTCAACTGCATTTCCCTTTCCTAGGTTAACACCACCTTACATGTAAAACATTCATTTCGTTGACTTTAGAGTGGAAGTTTTTAACCATGTCTGTTTCCATATACTGCAGTTTTCTTGCCCGCCCAATTGCATTGTTCCTCCTTTGCAGTATTTCCCTCTCTGCTGCGTCAGACTTTTCTTTTTCTGCCAAAGCTTTTGCAAGAATCTCTGCCTCCCTTTGTTCTTTACGCAAACGAGTTTGTCCTGCTACTGTTTGAGTCCAATTTTTCGTTCTATTCTGAGAAAGCTCCTTTCTTTTGATTTTCTGATATTAAAATGTAAAATTACATCTTTTTGGAGGTATTCATTTAACGTTTCTGCCCTATCTAGCTGAAGTTGCAATTTCTTTAGGTCTAATGCAGATATCACCGTAGAATTTCTGGTTAATCTTTAATTACTTCAACATAAACGCGTCAAGTTTTTTTATATTTCCAAGATGCTGAAAGAGATCATGAGCCAACTCTCGAAAGATATTTTAAAATTGTGTGAAATATACAAGGTAATTCATTCAGAACAATTGGAAAATAAATATGCGAAACACAGTAAAGTAGATGAGGACAAAATATTTAATATGAATCAGCAGCAGACCACTGATATTAATATCTCTTTCCACCTTTCTATTGATGATTTAGAGGAACTTGAGAAGTTTGGAATATCTTCAGCATTAATTCCTAAGGCTCAAGAGATAGAAGAAACAAAAAAGGGTGTAGATGGATCTTTAACGTCTGGAGATACAGAAAAGTTCATTTTTCGTCTCTATACTCTCATTCAACTTACTGAACAAAAGATAGGATATATGATGAACAATCTAGATCACCCATCAATTACATTTCCAGTTTATATAGAACAAATATTAAAACAAAATCAAATGCAAATAAATATACTGAATGAAAAATACCATCAGGCTTGTTTGATGTTAAATTATCATCAAAGAGTAGCAGAAGAGTTGAAAAATCATGTGCAATCCGCCAGATTGGCTTATTTGAATGAATTATCGGCACTTAGAAGTGAATTAAATAACAAATATCTCAGTACAAATTCTAAAACTTTTGTTCCCAACTATTTTGTTCAGCAATTGAATTCCATTTCTAATGCGGAGCGTGAAACTTTGGAAGGAATGGTAATGAAGGAAAAAGGGAAAAATAGAAACTTATTAAAGTGGATAAGTAACCTAAAACAACAATTACAATTGGAAAAAATGAGAGAAAACTTAACTGAAACTGTGCCTCAATCAAATGTCAAAATTAATGGCGATCAACTAGATATTGTACAAACTAAAAATATCACAATCATAGTAGGTGAGTTAGACAAGCCATCCAATGGGAATTCTAATAGTTCAATTAACTTTAAAATAATTGATTTACCCGGAAAACAAACTATTGATGGGGAAGAATCACTCTCCACGAATAATACCGAAAATCAGCAAACAATAGCGAAAAATGAGCTACTACAACAAATCGAATATCTCCATAATGCAATGCGGAACTCGAAAGTTGAGATTGAGGAACTGAAAGCAGAAAATAAGAAACTGCTCCAGCAGAGGGAAAAAACTATTGAGATGTATGAAAATGATATGAAACTTCAATTGAATTGTACACAAAATGCTCATTTGCAAGTAGAAGAATTACGTGGTGTAATTGCAAACTTGGAAATGCAAATGAAATTCAACAAGAGCTTGAAAACAAAAACTAGTCTCTCAAGTAAGAAAGAGACAAATAACGAACGATTAACTATTAAAAGGAAAATAGGAGAAAATCGAAGTAAAGTGTATGAGGGAAATTCACTCAGTGGGCTTAAAGCTGAACTGCCAGGAGATGTGCCAGTTCATAAAAATTCACCAACTCATAGTTTGGATATAGCAACAAATAAACCAGCTCAGGAAAATATAAGTGGTAACGATATTGCAGAACTGCAATTAGTTATATCAAAAAAGAATGAACAAATTTTAAGTTTGAAGTCTCGCATATTGGCTTTGGAAACCCAGTTAGTAGAAATAGATAAACGTACCTCGCAAAGTTCGAGGTTGACCCAAAAAGTGATCATTTCCAATAGTTCGATGTCTGCTAAGCACAAAGCAATATCCAAACAAACATATTTGGTTGATACCCATTCTATAACCAAACTTCAATTTCCTTCTGAAAGATTCAGAAGTAAATCTGAACCGATACAGTGGAATACTCCAAACTCAAAATCAAGCAGGTGCTCTCATATCAGGAGGATGTCTGCAGTCCCTGATTCGCAAATTTCTAATGTTGATTGGGAATATTTTACTAAATATAAAAATATTCTGATGAAGCAAAAGGTATTCTTGAATTAACATAGGCTATAGTAATTAAAAGATGGGAACAGATGTACTTCAAAATTGTCTGCAAGTATAATGAAAAACATTATATAGCACAGAATTGCGGCAATAGATATTTTTTGGAGGCGATTCAACTATTTGTCAATAATGATACCCACAGGAGCGTGTTTGTTAGAGTGCAAGATCGACCAACCGTATCTAGAATGAAAAAAGAGAGATTCATATCAGAATTTGAAAAAAATCGCAGACAGAAGCTTACATCTATGTTGTATACCAGCTCTATTTCTTCCAGCGAGATGAATAGGCAGTTGTTTCTTGCTCCAAAAATCAATTAGAAATAAATTAGAATTCAGAATTATTTTTGGTTTGTAATCCAAAATGGAAAATCTGGAAAAAGTACGAGTGGCCTTAACATAGCTTCAAGTGGAAACCATTAGCCAATTCATTGAAACTATGAACAAGCAGTCATCGAAACTGCCAATCAAGGACTTGAACTCCAAGTTGCAAGTAAGATTGAACTGATTCAGATAACTTTAAGCAACCTTGGAGTCTTCGCACCATCATTTGGAAGTGATTTCAAATTACGATTTTATAACGCTAAAACAATAGATGAATATAGTGGTAAAATTATGTTAACCGTCTGGCCCAATGAAGTACACACAAGAAAATGTTGTAAAGGAAATTCTGAAATACCTTCTAAAGCAGGATCCGAAATTAATTGCTGATGGACTATTTTCCGTAGGGAAGGAGTTAATCGCTACGCAACAGAAAGGAAAGCAGAAAGGAAAACTTGAAATTGCTAGTCACTTGCTGATAATTCAAGCAATTGCCACTGCTTATCCAGATATGTTCTTCTGTATTCTTAAAGGGGAAAAGACTTCAGTGGCATCAAATTTGTTCAAGGAATTTAAAGCGGAATTGCATCATGAAGTTGTAGGAAATTCTTTGTTATGGATTTGCAGTCAGCAATTCATCACTCTCAACAACGGAAAAAAACTTCCACATCCAAAATGTATTGAAATGTGGTTTGAATATTTCTTTACCTTGTACAAGAATGAAAAATGGACCAGTACGACTGCGACACTTTACGCTCGAGAGTCTTTAAAAGGGTAAGTCTCTATGTAATTCCAGGCTAGTTAGCATTGCTGGCATTTTCAGCTTGCCGAAATACCAGCTGCCTTTGTTACCTGTCGCGACTTACACTTCTTTGATGAACCTTACCTTCAAATCCGACTGTCAAAATGTGGATCTTAAAAAAATTTACTATTCGACAAAGCTGTTGATGTTTGAAACTGAGCCTCCATTGATCCTCACTAACAGTCCCTCCACCGCTTTCTCTGCGTTTTTTAGTCCACTGAATCAAAATTTGAATGGAAATTTGAAATACGAGGTAAAACTAATCTAACATCAGCTGCTCTCTAATTTGTCGTGGTTGTTGGGTTCCAAATCAAAAGAGGTCGCTGATCAAAGTTCTGATTATTGGAAATCTCAGTACGAAAACTTCAAGACTGAATCCTTGCTGCTGATAGTGTTTCTTCTGAACTTGCGCAGCTCAGAAACATCTTTATTTGGCAATAGCAGCAGTCTTTGGCAAAGAGTATTTTAGTACTTATAATTAGATCTCCTCCTCGAAAGTACACACTGTGCTCAAATTCATTCAAAAATCACCTACCCCAGAAATCAAATCTCCGTTAAAGGTAATTCCTCATTTATTGAGCATTTACTTCGATACACTAAACCAAAGGCAAAGTTCTCGATTTTCCATGTTTGGGTTCAAATATTGATCTTTGGCTTTTTTTTCTACGCCTTAGTATACGTTCAATGCGATCCAAATTCTCATCGGACTTGTCCTTTGCCGTTTGAACCACAATCGGTCCTGAAAGAAGTTTATCAACAAGTGATTGCGTATTCTCAACCATTTGTTACTTTCATTCAGTTACAACTTCAGTATATTTACAAACACTTTAGTTCTTGGTGGGACACTGTGTATACAGATGAAATCCATGTGCAAGTTCTTTATTTTTACAATTCGCTATCGGAATATTACGCTTCGAATCCTGTAGTTCTTTTTCTTCTTGGCTTATTCACTGAATATGTCAAACCTGTATTACTTTCTCTCAAAGGTAAATTATTGGAAGGCTTAACGTTAATTGGATATCAAATTACTGCTTCTTACAATCAAGAAAGTTTCACCTGGAACGAAACAGTAGTATTTTTGGGGCAGGTCCAGCAAGATATCACAAAGTTTGTTCACTTCCAAGCGGAAAACATGGTGGATATATTTTTACCTCAATTGAACCAATCCATCAAGAAATTGTTGAAAGGGCTCGCTTCAGTCATCAGATACTTGATTACTTCTGCTTCAGCACATTTAGAAGTAATGGATGCAATTAGGAAAACGTATTTTGCTTCTCTAGCTGCCAGTGAGTATTGGGCATTGGTGACGAAACACGAATTTTATTTAAAAGCTCAGGAATTCTTTACATTATATTTGCAAGACTACTCCAGACTGCTAATCGACTTTCTGCTTAATATCTTTCGTTTTGTATTGCAAGTTGGAGATGCAATTTTGGTGTTCATGGAAGGTGACCATATGCCTCTAGCGTCGATGGTTTCATCGGTTGGTCATGAAATGGCTATATTGGTAGAAAGATTGCACCATTATATAAAATAAACGATTTATTGACCAACATTTGTTACAGATTCCAAGCCAGACATTTGTACATCAGCGCCATCTTCAACTTCAACCCGTGCGCTCATACGTTCCTTATTTGCAATGCTCTGGTCAATTTCAAAAACTTGCACTAGTTCATACCACTCTTCGGCTGTTACATTTGAATCCTTTTTATATTCAGTTTGATCCAGTACAAGAATTTTGTTTTCTCTCCCAGATATTACATTCAAATCTGCATCTGTGATAATTGAACTGACAGTTTTCCCAACGCTTTCGCCAAGACCTTCAGGACCATTCGTTGCGAGTTTATCCCTTAAGATATAGTACAATACCTCTGCTCTTTGAACTACCTCAGGTACGTTTATATTCTGAGACAAGTTATTTATATACTTTTTAGCAACACTATTACCTTTAATACTTCGTCAAATGCCTGGGTTTCAAGCAATGGTTTCCTATGCTGATTTAAAATTGCAACTGCTACAAAAAGATTGAAATGGGCTGTCAAAGGAGACATCCAAACTATTTCCCACAAAGTTTTGATATCTTCAAAATAAAATTCTCGTTTAAATGCAATAAGCAGCCATCTGAAGCAGCAGAACATATTCACTGAATCACAGTTTTCTAAATGTCACTTAAATTTTACCAAAGTGTCGGTACAACGGAGGATCGAGAACCTTAAGGAGTAGTTCTAGCTTTCTTAATTGATTTTGCATTCCACTTTGATCTCTTTGAAAGTTCTGCTTCATTTTTTCCATTAGCCCCACATAACACCAAAAAGCTTCTGCTTCATCTTTCACTATTTCCAAAATAGGCGCTGCAAGATCGCTCATACCTTGAACATATCCTATATATAAAATTAGACAATACCCAACTCAAAGTTCAGAATCGTGTAAGTCATCAAGATATTTCTTAAAGTCACCAGGTTGGGTTGAGTTTCTATGGTTTGATGTAGTGTATTTTTTGGGTTTATTTCTCCTGCTGTAAAGAATGGAATGGTTTGGTCGGTTCTAATTACATCTTTATCTAAAGTTAATCTAAATTACCAATTCGATATTTTCGCTCAGTGAGTTTAGAAATCACATCAGAGTTTTCATCCTCATCGCCAACAGGTCCATTATGGGGCTCCTTCAGTTTTGTAGGGGATCGGTTGCCCGCTTCTTGCAAGATGACCATCCACGAATTTTTCATTTTGTAATAGGTATCTTTCTTTTGCTGCAAAAGATTTTCATTGGTTTGCTCATCTTCGGTCCACTAAAATTACTCTTAAATTTACCAGCGTTGCTCCCAAAATATATTTCCATGCGGTAGGTCGAAGTGCTGGTTCAATTCCCTAAAATTAAATCCATCGTACTCCACAAAATACGTGACATGCTACCTTGTAGGAGGAAATATTGAGTTTACCGTCCTCGTTTAACCAAGAGGACCACTTTTCAGTTGTAATGGGAGTTCCGGTAAAATGAGACACATAATGTCCTTTTAAATTTTCAAAATCACATGTGGTATCTGGTTCTTCCTTGATCACCTCAATATCCTTTTTGATTCCAATTTTTCGTTGAATTTCATCAGCGAACTGAGCCAAGTACCGATGCGCAGAATCGTAATCTTCAATCAAAGCCTCTGCTTCTGCAGACGTTAGAAAGTTGGATCTAATTTTGTCCGGAATTAATGGCAACAAAGGCCTGGCTAATGGATGCTCTAATGCTTGGGCTATATTAAGTACAGGTACTTGTTTTGTCCTTGGCAAATATTGTAACTTGGGCAAATCTTTCCAACACATCCCATCCTACATCTTCGAGTTTCTATATTAATAAGGTAATACATGGGCAGTGGGAGAGCCCAATAGGGATGATACTACACCAAAACCAAAAGCACCAATCTTGTATACGCTGGAATCTTCTGGAGGTTGAGGTATTCCTGCAGGCCACTTTTCTGTCACTATATTTTGCAATTTATCGGTGAGATAATATCTGTTTTTTCCATCATCAAGATAAACCAAATCCCTTTTGAAGGGGCGTAACCACCTCCTCAGCATTGAATGCACATCCGCAACCGATTGAATGCCAAGCGAAGTAGGATTGAATATCAGTGCTGGCCATTGCGACTCTTCTCCCGATTCTGCGGTAAAAAAGACTGTCATTGCAACTAAACAGCAAGCTTTGTTATTATATACAGACAACTCTGGCTCTAAAGAGATGCTGATAATAGAGTCAACTGGAGTGGAAAAGGATTCAATTTGTTTTAAATCTACCAATCCGGACTGCTTTGGAATATGAAATAAATTCAATTGTTCCCTATTTAACGACTCCAACACAATCCATGCTAGTGTAACATTGACTTTATCCGTTACAAGCGCTAATATTCCATCCATTTCCTGATTGCTCTGAAATGAAACACTGGAGCAAGACTGCAAGACTGCAACGAGATTTGGATTGCTCATTTCAGGTGGCAAAAGTCAAAAGGAAATTCAATTTATTAACAATTAATTCTACGCAACAGTCAAATCATCACTAAAGTACAAATGGATGACCGGAAGCCATTGATCGTTGTTGATCCCAAGATCATTGAATAACTCCTCCTCATCAGGAATTCCGTTTTCTTGCAAAGTCAAATTCATATCCAACAGTACGTTGAGTCTCTTCCACATGTAGCCTTTTGCGTGCGCATTGATTAGCGAGTACCTTTCTTGAATGGCTGATAGAGAATCCTCAGTACATACTTCCAGAATGTGTTCATCTTTTGTCAAGGTATTCATTATTCGAATCTTCCTAGTTTTCTTTGATAAATAGCCTAAACAGTTTGATTGATCAATCCACCACGGCTTTGTTCCCGCTTCCACATCCCAATTATGTTGAGGGATATGCGGTGGTACGTGCATTAGCTTTCCGTAGGGCTTGGCATATGTTTTACAATTTGTAAGCACGTTAATTTGAGTCTTAAGCTACAGTTAATTCAAAATACATTTCCAGTTTCTGGATCAAACCAATGGGAGATATCCTGGCCAGCATTAGCTAAAATTGGCGTTAATTGAGGATCTCCAGCGTGTTTCTTACAGAAATCAGTGAGATTGTAAACGCAGCCCAGCCAAGATAACCAGCAATCTTCGGGGGAATCATGGGCGAGTACTTGCTCAGGAGTAAAGTATGGATATGGCTTTTTTTGTGTTCCTACTGCAGAAATGGTACCGGCGTTTGTTATAGTGGTGGTTGCCATTATCGTGACGTGTTCAAATAAAGAAAAAATACTAATGATCAAGAGTTTATAAAATCTATTCTTTGATTATTTCACACAGCTCAACATGGACACTTTTTCTACGCTTGCGATAAAGCCTAGGGAATATTCTATCATCAATTATCGTGTTTCTTTAGCAATATTACTCTAAATCGCTCTAGATTATTATCAGAGTTTGACAAAGTACTGGGCTATTTCCCACCACGCTTTCTCTAGCTTCTTTAAATCGGTAGCGTACAATGATACAAGGTCGCAGGTTATCAAAAAAATAATTCTAGTTTATGTGGTGGCATATCTGCTGGATTATTGGTGATATTCCAAGAATTACTGCTCAAAGCGGGTTCAACGGAAAAAAAACCGCTTGACTTCTTCTCCGAGCATAGGATGAAAAGCTGATCCTGTGAAAAACTCTACTCCACAGATATCTGGTAAATGAGGAATGGCCCTCACTTGGGAATCTAGTTTATTTTCCCAATTTCTTTGGCGTCAAATGTCCTTCTCTTTATCCACTAGAACCAAAAAAGAAGAGAAAATTCTTTGAACCGTTCCCCAAAAAGAATCATGTTTTCAAGAGAAGAGTATTCCACAGTTAACGTATAGTTCAGAAACGATAATAAACGAAGAAAGCCAACAAAATGCGCCATATAAGCTGGTGATGGTTCAGCAACCCAATCGAGCGAGGAGTTGTGGAAATGGAACCAAGGATTTCAGATCAGTAGACCCCGTAATAATATATTAATCTCAGCCTCCCGTTATTCAACTATGGGCACAGGATCCTGAAGATCCAACGAAATATATCAAGTCGGTTTCAACTAATATAGACCAAATCGGGAATTTAACTGGGTGTTGTGCGCTACTCTGTGGTCAATAGACGAGAGTAATAGACCCGTGAAGCAAGAGCAAGCGCATTTAGCCGGAAATTTGATTTCTGAAGGAAGATTTCTATTCGATGCTGCTGGAGCACTTGGTTGCTTTTTTGTTTTCCCTGATTTGGCGGTTAGAAAAGCGGGACAATTTAGATTCCTTTTCACTCTTGTAAATCTTTTAAAGTAAAAGATACTAACACTAGTCCAGAGGAAGGGACTCTGTTCAAAGAAACTCAGGTCGCGAATGCAATCTTTTCCGATGTGTTTGATGTGTATCTTGCAAAGCAATTCCCAGGGAAAACAAAGCCGTCAGAGTTGATGAAGATTTTCTCTCAGCAAGTTGATGACTTGAAAGCTAGAAACCTGTAGTTTCCTGCATTTTACTAATAAAAATAATCCGCCACTGAAATAGAATTACCGGTTATTCGTATCCAAATAGATTTCCGATTCTTCCAAGTATTTGTAACTTTTTCCCAAACGCTTCCTGATTTAAAAAGGATTTTCCCAATCTTTTGTTTTGAAATTCACAATGACAATCTTGTCACTAGCATTTTTTGGCCTCATATTTTACCTTGTACGCTAAACTAACGCAGCTCGTATTAGGAATATTAATTCTATTCCCATTTCCATTCCAGCATTGGGCAATGTATCTTAATTTCGCAAAATTCCCTCTGTTTGTCGATTTTGATAGAGCAGAAGAATTTGGATTTAGAAGTAAGAAATATTTGATAAGGCGGAAGTGTGAAATCGTTTAAAATTAAAACCAAAGACAGCCTGCTGTTAGGAGCTTGGCATATTTCTCCTCATCGATTCATTCCCAGGCCTAGCCCACAACCATATCAGCAGGAAGCAGACGAATTATCTGAATTGGAGAGAGCAGACATTGTATTTCTAGTACATAGAGTTTAAAGATAGTATTTCCATGGAAATGCAGGAAATCGAGCTACATTTCATCGTACCGATTTCTACAAAATGATGACTTCCCTAAACACCAACTCTCATGTTGTAGCAATTGACTATAGAGGATTTGGAGATTCATCGTTTGCGATTCCTACAGAAAAGACTGTGCGTATCGATGCCATTTCTGCTTACGACTGGATAGTTGATCAAGGAGTAGATCCAAGAAAAATTATTATTGTTGGTCACTCGTTAGGTTTGTGCATTTAATTTTAGGATCTGGAATAGCTACAGATTTAGCGTATACACTGGATTTAAAACAAACGCAATTGGGAACACCGCCGTGCGGAGGCTTGATATTACTATCTGGTAACTCATTTCTAAATCAAGGGTATGCCAGTATCGCAGATGCCGCTATAGGATATCCTATGGTGCCAGTTCTCTTGCCATTCCATGGATTCCCAAAGCTTGAAAAGTGGATTAAATCCAAGATTGTAGACAAATGGCAATCTCACCTGAAAATGTCTTCCATCACCACACCTATCCTCATTATGCATGGATTAAAAGATTTTGAAATCAAACCGTGGCAGGCTGAAGCTAATTTTTTGGAAGCTATTAGCGGTAGAACTGGAAACAAAGTGGTCGATGACGGGTATTGGCAGATAAGAAACCGACCCCAGAAATCCAAATTCGAACATAAAGATGTGCAAGGGCTATCAATAACTCATCTCGATCATGAAGGTGAACTATGGTCGCTTAATTCAGACGAAAACCCTGTATGGTTACTGCGTGTTACTCATGCCGGGCACAACAATCTCTCCAGACATTTAGTGGTAAAAGATACAATTGAATCTTGGTTAGAAAACTTTCCGTCCAAATGAGTCATTATGAACAATAACGAATAAAAAAGCATTTCCCTTTTATTTAGTGATGAGCATCGTGGTGATCATGCTCTTGAGTATACTAGATATTAACTATACGGTACCTTGAATACATTTCCGCAATCTGGGCAGCGGTCAAAGTGCTTACCACCATAATCTCTGAGGGTAAGGAAAATTGGTGGGTGGGAATCAGCTGGGAAACCTAGGCGTTATATCCAATTACCAGTGCATCCAATATAACGTTCTACATCAGTTCCTTTAACTTCAATTGGCTTTTTGGTGGTTCCTAAAGCAGTAATTTCAATTGGGTGTAGGTCTTCCCATGGATCTTCTCCTTTCAAACCCTTGAGTAATTCGTAACGTTCAAGACCAGCTGCAATTTCGTAATCTGTAGCGACAGCTCCTGGTGCTCTAAAACCTGGAATGGTTTCTTCCAATTTAACATTTGATTTTCCAGTTACTGGGGCTGGTGCTGCATTGCGAAGGAAGCTGATAGCTGAGAACTGGCGGCACTTTAGGAAATTTGAACTGACTCTCTTGACCAACATTTCAGAAATTTCAAAATTAAAAAAAGATGACTCAAAAATGTAACAATTTGTCAACCTGCGCCACTCTTGACTGGAATCATTATAATAGAAGTAATATGTATTATGCAAATTGATCTTCTCTGTCAACATCAACACCGGCACCAGCAGTTCCAAACCCTGTCTCTTCCAAGCTGCTAAAGTTCAAGAAATGATTGGAGCGATGAACTTCGTGATAGAATTCCTATGATTAACTATAATTACCTTTGGATTATCAACTGTAAGCGCATACTTCATATCAGGACGATGCTTTGCTCCCATGAAATTATAGTTCCAAATGCCTTCTCCTTCTGGGACCATAAAGTACCCGAGGAATTTATCCGTAAGAATCATTTGAACTTTTTCATAATGGGCAGGGCTGTAGCCTTGAGGATTAGCACTGGTATCTTTGTTGCTGATACCCCATTCGAAACCTAACGGTGTAATCTTATAGGCAGTTAGAGAACAAGATCCTGGAGTGAATGAAGCAGTTAATACAATGGTTTGATCGCCATCCCAAGCACCCTTATTTTCAGCCATAGTATTTGCGTGCATAGAAACGTCAAATGGACTCAATTGCGGAAGTTCATTTGGTTGAGTGTGTATCCATCCCAACGGTTCATAGTCATTCAAGAGTTCGTGATTTGGCAACATTGTAGGAAGGTTTACTTGCTGATGAGTACCCCATTGTGGCACCAACACAATTACTCTGATCTCTTTTACTTGAGGAGCATCTGGAGGAGTAACACCGTAAAGATATCCAGCAACTTGCGTTCTTAGATCAGATATTGTGATGAATTTCTTCAGGATATTCTTTGGTAAGATGTATGTAAATCCATTTTCCTTGATATCATCAGAATTGACGAAAATATGGTTTGTACGCAAATGCAAATTGGTTGCAGCAATCGCTCTGATTCTCCATTCAGTTTTGGATGCAAAAGTTTGGGTTTCATAGTTTGAAGTTGTTGTTACAATCATGTCGTCACCTGCCTTATTTTGGGTCATTGTAGTAACAGCTGTTAGCTGAGATTGTTCTGCCTGCTGTCTTTCAATTTCAATCACTTTTTGACGTTCTGCAGAAGGGGCTGCAATTTCCATACCAAGAATAATATCTCTTATTTCCGAATTTGTCAAAGAAGCAACGTTAACACTGTTCTTTTTTCCATAGTCGGACAAAATCAAGTCTTTGAGCGCTACTTCAACCTTGATCCATTCTTCGTCTGTTAATGTTGGCCAAATATGGTGCTTTTCAGTAATAATAGTTTTGTCGGGTCTGAGAATCACCTTAGTTTTATCATTATTCACATGGATGGCACGTAAAATCAAAACAAGTCTAGAGAATGCGGTATACCCGGATATACTCTTTAGCCAATCATCAAACAGGTTAAAGAGCACCATTTCTGGTTCTGTGGCCTTTTGAATCATGTCCGCAAACTTTTCAATCTTGAGACATGCTGCAAATGGCAATTGCAATTCAGATCCTTTGATTACAATGTTTGGGAAATCAAGCAAATGCACTTCGAGAGGATCCAGCATACCTTTTCTGGTTACGATAATTTGTTTTGGTTGTTCTTCAATAGGCAAAGATCTAATCAATGCAGCCACTTCTTCAGCAGTTTTCCACTTTGCTAGTTGACCCAGTCTTTTTTGGCCAGCCCACACTGATGTATGGATAATCTTCAAAAACAGCTGACCAGTCCTTGGGTTGAAAATGAAAATCGCGCCGTTAATAGGCTTTGTAGTCAAGTTACCCTCATACGTCTTATGAATCGTAACTCGATATACATTGGTATCATCCACAAACCAGATAATTTGGTTGGAGAAAAGCTCTCCATAGTTTGCAGAATTCAGGTATGGCTCTGTTGGTTCTGAAGAGTATAACTGCAACCCTTTTCTAATACGTTCACGCAGCACGTAGAGAGCAGGGTTGGCTTTCATAATTTTCGCCATGGCTTGTTGGACTAGAGGTTTCATTCCTGGGAACCAATTTCCATAAGCACTATGATTAAATATTACTTACCTGTGCAAATTGTATCCAATATCAACACCCACCATTAACCCTGTCGGAGAAGGATAGATGGACATGTTATCTGTGGTATAATCCAAGAATTTTGCTCTTGTATAACGTTCAATATCATGAGAATCAAAATCTCCCCATCGAACTTGAACATCAAGCCAATACTTTTGGGTAGTTGCACCATCAAAAGTATCTTTTTGATCGTTCAATAGCGAAGGTTTGCATACATTCCATTTGTAAGCAGCAAAAAGCAAAATATCCGCACAACTGCTGTTCATTTTGTAGGATTTTCTAGGATGAATGGTTTCTTTCTGCACTGTTTCAATTTCCAACGCTTCAAGTTCCTGGTCAAACACTTGACACCTACATTTAATCTTGCACTTACAAATCCATCACAATCGATTCATGGCATTTTTGCCACAAGTGAGCTCTAAATATTTGAATCAAAGAAATCTTCAAAGTTGGAATTTTACCGTGCATGAAGATACCAGTCAAATCTAACTGAACCTGGAAACCAACATACACATTCGCTCTATTGATTGTAGGCGACCACCACAATACAAATCTTCTGTTTGGGATTTGATTTAACCCAGACCTTTGAGCATTTGTCAATTTTTTGAATCTATTGTCAACAATCATTTACTTCATGGATTCTTCGAAACCAGAGGCCTTTTCCCAGAACAACCCTTCCCAAGTTGGGAAATACGTGCCCTTAAATAATGTATGTTCCAAGATACCCTCAACACCTCCCAACGCTTGAATCATATCAACACGATAATTGTTCAAGTTCCACAATTTGCCGTCGTGTCTCTGATGAGTCCACCAGAACGGATTATTCTTCAGCAACTGATATTGTTTAAAATCTGTTCGAACTCTCCATCCTTTGTCATACGCTAAAGTATGCCTATCTTTTTGGAACAAGGTGTTGATTCTTGGGATACCACGATCCCAGCTATCCTCAAGATCTTCCAAAGTTAAACGTCTATTTTGAGCGTTAGCTTCTTGTCGCTTAAGTGCATATTCTGCCCAAACCCGTTGAGAGTCAACAAATTCAGATTCCCAAGGTTGGATATATCTGTACAAGTTTGGAATTGTTTGATCTTCTTCGTGGGACATACCAGATCTGAAGTGTGTAATTCCTGTATCTGTCTGTTTTGACCATCTTAGATCCGACTGCGGTATAAGCACATGACCCATCGATAACATACCAAGCCCACCTAATTCTTTTGGAGTGTAGAAAACTACAGGAGGGAATCTGGAAGGCATCTTGGAGTTTAACCCAATTTTAATTCTAGTTTGAATCTTATTTTCGGATTTTACCAACAGATCCAACAGTTCTCTAGTGTGGATAACAGCTTCTCTAAAGTATGTCATAAGCCCCATCAATGCAGTGTTCCACTTGTTGATAATTTTGGTGAAAGTGGTGCTACCAGAAGACATTAAAATTTGACGCACTCTGTTTTGGAATCGGGTAACACACTCTTCATCTACCCTTAAAAATGCCTGTGCAGTCCTTTCCTTTGTTTCCTCATTGATCAAGTTCCAAACACCTTCGTTCAAGGTGAATTCCTCCATGGTAGACCGGACTTTTGGCAAGATTCTGACTTCAAATCCACACATACTGAACAAAAGATTTGGATTGTCTCTTGAATAAACAGAAACATATGTGTTATCCCATTCAATTGTAGTTAATGATCTTGGCAATCGATTTTTGATGTCCCAGAATACAGCTCTTCCTAAATTCACGTCGTGCTTCATCAAACGCATTCTGCAATCCCTTGGCCAACACTTTTTGTTATTGTAGCCAACAATATTTTCATTGTTTGGGTCAGGATGTTCAGTTAGGTATCTTTGAATCAAATCACGAGAATCGTCAGCGTCAAATCGGAGAAGCATATACACTTTGTCAACATAACGAGTGTATAGTCTAATTGGGTGTTTGGTTTCGGTCGCAACATCACGATACTGCAAAAAGTCGTTTGGAATAGATGGAGGGCCTGCCATTTCACTTGCTCTGTTTAAACCAAGGATCAACAAATCAAGCACCAATCCATAGTATTGGAACAGGAACGAAGCAAACTGCAACCCTCTAATTAAACCATACGCATTAACATGGTTCATATCTTTGTAAGTTAAAGCCACATTGTTCTTTGAAGTCATGTAATCTGCAATATTGTGATCAACAATTAGTCTTAAAAGTCTGTTTAACAGTGTCAAATCCAATTTGTCGTATACTTTGCTCAAAGTGGTTTCCATTAAAACATTACATTGTCCATCGCTGGTTTCCCATACTTCTGTAAGATTGTTGATCCCTTGACACCACTTGAACACAAGCAATGGTGGAGGTTCAGAATCGCTAGGTTTGATCCAGTTAGGAAATAGGTGTCTCTTGTCGGCTTCATACCAAATATACTGATCTAGGTAAGCATCAGTAATTTTTTCAAGCGGCTCAATATCAAACACTGGAATCAAGTGAGAGTAAAGATCCATAAACTCTAGTCCTACTTCCTTGAACGCTCTTTGGGTTAAAAGCAGACGTTTAATTCTTGAAAGACACTCGTGTGGATTGTCGTAGGCCTGTTCAATCAAACCAAGCTCTTCTCTTTGACTTTGGTTCAATCTTCCTTGAACAGAGTAATTTTCTTTCAACCTTTCCAACGCCAAGATCAAAAGTTTAGTGTCATGCTTGTAAGACAATGGAGGGAATGGAATCGGAGAGAATTTACGAGATTCCAACCAGTGCACCGTTGCTGTGTAAATAGCAACAGCTTCTTCAGCAGAAACATACGGGCCATCCTTGAGATAATTGTGCTGTCTTTCTTGCTCTGCTTTAATCCATAAACGAGTTAAACGACCTAAATTCTTTTTACAAACAGTCTTGTCTACTGTAGCACCTCTACGTACACGCTCTCTGTTGTAATGAGCAACAGAGGTCCACCAATCGGCTTTCGATTTAACATATCGCAAAATCATATTTTCAATTGGTATAGGCAACCCTGGAACTTTCCATGGAATATTTGCTTTCCAACATCTCCATGCTTCACTAAGATGTTGTAAAATGGTTCGGGATTTGTTTGCTTTAATGCCTTCTGGCATTAAATCCATGATATCGTGCATAACAGCAGCACGGAGCTCCAAATCGTACTGAGATTCAACTCTTTGTTTAGTAACTGTTTTGGCTACCCCTTTTGATTGACGGCCCTCAAATTGACGTGCCAGCAAGTTACCAAGCCATCTTTCAAGTAGTGGAACTACGCCACGTAAGAAGAATAACCATACTCTCCATCCAGGTGCCCAGAAACCTACACCAGGACCTTTACCTACAGGGCCAGTATTAAACCTATAATAAATCAAATGTTTCAGATCTTTGCACATTCTGATCTGTCGCATAAGTTTGTACTTGTATCTGTACATACCAGTCAATTGACCAACATGAGCAAAAGTATATTGCAGGCCATCAGCAAGTTGATAAGCATCAATATTCCCTAATCTATATTGAACATTACAATCTACAACCAACTTCATCAAGCGGAGAATCTCACGCATCAAATGGAATGCATTCCCAAATCTAGACTTTTTACGCTCTTTTGTAGTAAGAGTTTTGACTGGTTTCAAGTTGAAATTGTAATCCAGGTGCAAGTAGTTCAAGTTCTTTCGGTGGATCAAAAGATTCAACATACTGAAACCTTGGCGTTCAATTTGTAATCCAGCTTCGATCCAATCGATTTCTGTAGTTTGGAAGAACTTTGTATTGTGCAGTTGCTTGAACAAGTACTTTCGGTTTAACGCCTTTGGAGGACGGTGGTGCAATTCGTTCAAAATGTAGTATTTCAACAATTTTTGATAAGATACACGGACTTTAACTGGTTGGTTAGGAGGGACATGCTCCAAGTACCATCCTTTTACTAACGGTACATCACAAGCCCTTCTAGTATAGCCGCTGCGTTTGTTGAATGGATGTGGAGCCCAGTACAGGTCTATTGCAGAAGCAGTATTGTCAGTTTCTAATTCTGTTGCAGACAAAAATGGTGCCACTTCCTCGGGTAAAAAGAATTCTTCATCTTCATCCAAAGCCCCAAACAATTCTTCTTCTTGGGTGACTTTTTCATCAGTTTGTAGGGCTCTGGAGGAAATTGGATTAATAACAGGGTCAAAATGGAATGCAGGTAAATCAGGATCATCTGTGCGAATATACACAACTGCAGGATGGTGATACCAGGATAGATGAACTGATCTTGGCATAGAGTTGTACAGGTACGGAAATGCAATTTTGTATTCAGTTCTAATTGGCTGTCTGATAATAATCTTGTTGATATCATTAAATTCATTCCAATCTTCATCTGCAATATCCACATCCCTAAATAAAGGCTCAAACTTTGGACCACCAGGGATTGCCATATTCAAAGCTTTTGAAGTGAACATTGCTTTTTTGTCAAACAAATAAAAGTAATTAGGATCAGTCAAATCTGATAATAGCTGCCTTGATAATCTGTATAAATTGGACATTATCGGAAGTGTAAAGTTCCACTTCTTTTGAGTTGAGCCATTCATGAAAGGAGTGTCAATTAGTCCTTTATGTTCGTAAAACCATTCCATGACGGCGCTGTCTTCATCCTCATCCAAGTCAATTTGAATTGGTTCCAAAGGATCGACATCCAACACGTTATCACCGTAATCCAAAGGTGGTTCTTCATCATCAAAAGGAGGAAATCTCATTCTTTTAAAATGTCTACGATCTCTCTTCTCCCTTCTCATCATGATCCACATTGAACCCCATTGGGCGATAAAATGAGGTTCAGCAACCTTTGGTGTTTCGTTTACAAAAGTAATTGCACCGGTAACATGATACAGCACTTTGACTTCACGCACCTATATTAATATCTAGTACTTGTTCCCAAGGCATCGGCATATTTTCCAGCAATTTCAATACAGCGTGGGGGAGGTATTTCAATGCTCCCAGATACACTCGCTTGTCTTTTTGATATCTAGAAGTAGACATATCTCCGTGATCTCTGATAATTTTTCTACAGTTAGTGAAACTCAACCTCAAATGTTCCGGAGGCATTTCTTCTTTTTGCGCTTGTACAAATCCAAACTTTTTCTTTTCTGAATAGCGCTTTGAATTCATAGCCTTCCATCTCTGAGCTTTTTCAAGCAATTTCTGAGGATCTTTTGGCTCCATTTTGTACAAGGAGTTTTTAGATCAATTGCAAAAAAAAGAAAATTGAAATTCATGGAGAAACTAGACAGTTGGATCTGACATTTGATTTGTATTTTAACCTCAAGATAGGTACTGTAACTGTGATCAATGAGACTGATGGCGGTAATGTCAACTAAGAGAGGAGCAATTATTCTGCCAGATAAAGGGACCTTATTCATAGACGAAAGCTATAGTGAATACAGTAGATGCACTAGCACGTCGATAGCGGCATATGCGATAACCTGTACTAGCAGGTAAAGCACCCACGGTAAATCCACCATTAGAGAGCGAGGTTAAACATGGCGATTAATCAGTTTTATTCATAATGTTGTATTGCTCATGGCACTGTAATACCTTATCCAATTGGTCTTGACATTTTTCGTTGTTGTGATGGTCTACACAAAACTTGTACATTTGAATGAATTGGTTACAGTGCTTTTTCACTTGCAGTAGCTTTGGGTTATTATCCTCCGCACACTTTGTCAATTCTTTCCTTTCTTTAGTGCATTTGATATTCCAGTCATCAGGATTACTGTCTATGCATTGCCTTGTTAGTACCAATTACCCGTACAAATGTAGTTGGATTGAGCAATATTTCTGCACTCTTTCTAGCGTATCGTCCATTCTTTTTCAAAAACTTTTTTTAAAAATGTATGCACCAGTTGAAGAGGACGAAATTGAAATGTTGGAGTTTGATGATATACAGGAAGAAAATAAATCTGGAATACTGGACGCTTCCTTTAATTTTACAAATTCCATCGTTGGCGCAGGGATTATAGGATTACCGTACGCTTTTAAACAAGCTGGTCTCTTTACGGGGATCGTGTTATTGGCCTTTTTGGCTTTTCTAGTGGATCAAACTGTTCTGTTGCTTGTACTAAACGGAAAGATGTCTGGACAATATACGTATCAAGGTTAATATTATTAACAAAGGTAAGATATACTAAGACTAGGTTTAATTAAATTTTGTTATGGTGATAAAGGGTTTCTGTTGATTTCAATATTTCAGTTTATCTTTGCTTATGGAGCAATGTGTGCTTACACTGTCATCCTTGGCGATACAATCCCGGCTGTTCTTTCTTTACTGCCAGAATCTTTTCTTTCCCCATTATTCAACTCTAGGTCATTCATTATTATATTTTGTACTCTATTCATTTCACTTCCACTGTCGAGCTATAGAGATATATCATCGTTATCAAAAACATCCCTGGTATCCCTCGTCATGATTCTCTTTATTGTTTTATCCGTAATGTTGCAAAGTATTTTGCTGGAGCCAGAAGAAAGGGGCGGTAATCAATTCAATATTATTAACGGACAAGTATTTCAAGCAATTGGCGTCATTTCGTTTGCCTTTGTTTGCCACCACAACACGTTTATGATTTACGGATCTCTAAAGAACAAGTCTATCGAAAGATTTAGCATGGTTACGCACCTATCCATTTTGTAACTATTTCCTAATCAGTGCCTCCTTTGCATTTTGTATAGTAATGGCTCTTTCTGGGTACCTTGGGTTTGGAGACAGGACTGCTGGTAACTATTTACTAACCAGCCAATATCTTGACAAATTTCTCAAACAGCTCCTTTTTAATCAATCTAACTCGTCTGTTTTTTGGAATGAACATGTTTCTTACTTTTCCTATGGAAGCTTTTGTATGCAGAGAAGTTCTTTTTCACTATATATGGTCTGATCAGTACAGTTCAAATATTGACATTAATCAAGTTACAAGTGATAAAATACATTATGGTACCACATTAGGTCTGGTGCTGTCCGCAATGTTCATCGCTCTATCTACGTGTGATTTGGGATTTGTATTAGAACTAACTGTAATATACTTGTAATTTAGGGAGGATTTGCTGCAACTATGCTGGCGTTTATATTACCCGCTTCCTGTTACTTGAAGTTAGCTGAAGGGCCGATCGATTCTAAAAAGATTCAATGTATATTATTGGTTGGGTTCGGTATTATAATTATGGTGCTTTCTACCATTTTATCAATATACAACTTTGTGTATGGCGAACCAAAAACTTGTTGACAATAAATTAACTACAATGCTTGCTCAAATAGTCTTGCCTAATGGAACTATGTGCGTTTATTCAGCCGAATAAAGTACTGTTAACCCTATTTACCAACACTGAAAAACAAAATCTATCTGAAGATAAAGAATTACAATTGCATTTATTCAAGCTCTACTAATTTGTAGTTACTTTTTCCTACACTAACCAGCAAAAACTTGTTATCGATAATGAAATCATTAGCTGTAATAATTTGGTCAATGCTGGCCTTCTTTTTGTTGATGTACAACCCACCACCAGCAATCATCTTTCTGACAGCAGCTAAAATTAGCATTAGTTACATTTTGACGGCAATGCACCAATTTGGACAATAAACTCACTAATTGATATTTGTTCCAGTTTGATGCTCGTTAATCTTTGAGAATTTGAAAACGCAATGTGGATATCTTCACTTTTCAATTCATCAATACCACTTTCATAAAGAACAGTCGACATTACAACTGCCTTCTTTGCTTCTTGTTTACCATGAACTAATTCAGTAACTTCTCGAGCCAATACTTTTTGTGCCAAGTGTGTTTCTGGAGATTCTGAATGCTTGTTCATGATGATCTTGATTTCTTCAACGGGTAGCAAAGTAAAATATTCCAGCAATTGTTGGATATTAGCATCCGGTGATTTTCTGAAAAACTATTGTTAATCTATACTTGCTTGGTAGAAATCAAATGGTGATAGTAGGGTTTTATCCAACCAAATGGCATTCCCTTCACTCTTTCCAAATTTTTCTCCGGTAGGAGTGGTTACAAGTGGAATGGTGATACCATAGGCCTGCTCGTTTTCTAGCTCATTCTCTAGGTTATATCTTCTAATCAAGTCCAAACCTGTCGTTATATTTCCCCATTGATCTGACCCGCCCAACTTGAGATTAAAACTAAAATTACCTGAATTCGACAATTATGTTGGGAATACAGGTGCCAAAAATCATATCCTTGTAGTAGCTGGTATGCAAACTCTGTAAATGAAATGCCATCACCCTCCATGCGTCCCTTGACACTGTCTCTGGCTAACTGAATTAGTGAATCTTACCATTTGAGTTACTCGGGCTTTACGGCCTACATTACCAATAAACTCCAACATTGACATTTGTTGAAACCAGTCCAAATTGTTCAATATCTTAACCGGCTTTTCAATCTTTAACCCTCTGTCCTGGCAGTAATCCTTTGCATTCTTAAACAAAAGCTCCAATTGGTTAATAATTGATTCTGTATTTTGCTTGACTGCATTTTTATCCAGTGCAACTCGTTCAGTTCTTTTGCCAGATGGGTCACCAATCGAGCCAGTAGCACCACCAATTAAAGCTATAACTTGGTGCCCAGTAGTTTGAAATTGCAGTAGAGCCATTATGGTCAATAAATTCCCGACATGAAGTGACTTGGCCGTCGGATCAAATCCCGTATAAATTGTAGTAGGTCGAGTTAAATTAATTTCTCTGGTACAGGTAATTTGGAATCTGGACTCTAAATTCTTTATCACCTGGGAATAAAATCTAGTTTGGAATTTTGAGAGCGAGTATAGTTTTCTATGCATTCAAAAATTTGAAAAATTTCTAATGTCATCATTCTTGGAGTGGTTTGAATTCTACTTATTTCCAAGAGGTTTATTGGCCATTGTGCTCTACACTTGTACGTTGAACTAATTTAGTATTTATTGCTATTCCGCAAGCAATATTTCAAAGAGTTTTTGGGTCGCCAAACGCACCACCAAGTTGGAATGTACTTTTGTTAATATACGCTCATATGATTAGATTCGCTATGGCTAATGGAGACTGGATACGGATTAGAAAACTGACTGAATTATACGACCTGATTGAAAGAATTCGTCTGTGGTTTACTGGTTGCCAAGTGGAACGTATCGTCAGAAAGTTTGATGAACGTATTGTTAATGGAGCATGGTAATTCAAACTAAAGCAGGATAATAAGTAATAAGGATATACTGCCTTCCGTGAGTTCGGAAGAATGGGAAGAGAGAGTAGTAGTGTTTTGGGCACACGGCGGAGGGTTTGGATCTGGAAGCGCCTATTCATTCATTACCGGCCATGCCCAAATTATTAATCAGTACAATCGATTAAAATCTGCAACTACCAAGCCACTTTTGTATTTCTGTTCTCAATACCCACTGGCACCAGAAGTAAAATACTCTCAACAACTTGATTCAGTTTACGTTGCTTATTTGTGGTTAGTTCAGCACGTTGGAGTGAGAAATATCATCATTGGAGGGTAGTTGATTGTTTATGTAGTGATTCCGCAGGAGCTAACTTAATGCTGTCGCTTCATCAAATGCTAGTCAAACAGCAATCAGCTAATCCGCATTTGATCTTGCCTAAAAGTCTTATTGTAATATCACCGTGGTTAGATCTATCTCTGTCCCACACCCCACCTCATATCCTTGATTCTCTAAGTGCTACTTCTGACTATTTACCATACAAAATGCTTGAAGTATGGCGAGATAATACTATACCTCATAGGTGACCTTTGCTAATCAATAGTATGCACCCGAGAGATCCAAGAATGTCTCCGTTCTTTGATTTGTCACCAATAGTTATGCCTGAAGATGGAATGTTGCTGATATATGGCAGCACTGAAATATTCGCACCAGAGATTGACGATTGGGTAAAATCAATTCGAAAACAAAAGGATGTTAGAGCCAAGTTGAAGGTAATAGGGTAGTTAAAAAGATTATATTGGGCATAGATATGCCACATGATTTCCCTCTTGCATTGCACAATGTGCCATCCAGTGCTCACGGTAAAGCAAATAGGGCGTTGTTTGAAATGGCAAGGTTCATTTTCCAGTCTGCTGCTCAGTAGCCAATTGTAACAAGCTGTCAAGAAACCTGAATCTGCAACTGTAATAAAGTCAAGTGATAACTACATATTTACTCGTGCTAGTCTGGCTAGGTCAACGACCATGCATAAAACCGAATTCCAATACAGTATTGGATTATGTATTTATTATTACAGTGTTAACGCTTGTATTTTCGCATCTTGTCCCTTTCTTGCCTCATCTCCTCTTCCAAATCCTCCTTCTTTCCAATTTTCAAACTGAATTAGTAAAATATACCTTCGTTTTTCTTCCCTTAGAACATCTTCATAGCCTGCTTCCATATCACTACTGTCATCCGAATAGTCATCCCGGTATCTGTTGCGATTATATCCAAATATTTCTCCGATAATGGAGGAGGTATTACTTTGAACATAAGATTCGTCAGTGAGGTCGTGCTTCCTTTTCTTTCGGTAATCATGACCATCTTCGTCAGAATAGTATTTTGATTTCCTTTTATAATCATAATCTGAATCTTCATCAGAATATACTGGTTTCTTTTGTTAAATTAGCTTACCTTTTGCCATTTTTCTCTAGATAGTGATTCTTTAGATCCGGATTTTTTCAAGGATTCTTTTGATCCAGAATACTTTAATCCTGTTTTAAGCTTGCTGTCTCGCGAATCGTACCTGCCGGAATCTAGGCGGTTCCTGACTTCTGGTTTCATCAGGCGATCGTCTTTACGTTCTCTAATAGGTTCAATTCTCCCTTTCTTTCTGGCAAGCTCAGCTTGGACTTCTTCAATTGTTGATAAATCTCGCTTTTGTTTCTGAAGCTTTATCAAATCTGGTGGAGGATTCTTTAAACCCTTCTTCCTACTGATTGAGCTTGATTTTTGTGAAACTCTAGACGAGGGAACAATTAGATTTGACTGTGGTCGTTTGTCATATGATGGATATCTATCTGCAGATCTGTCAGAATATTTATCTGTTGAACGATTAGAATATTTATCTGCAGATCTGTCAGAATATCTATCTGTTGGTCGGTCAGAATATTTATCTGTTGGTCGGTCAGAATATTTATCTGTTGGTCGGTCAGAATATCTATCTGTTGGTCGGTCAGAGTACCGGTCAACTGGCCGTTCGCTATATCGATCTCTTTCAGCTGGCCGATTGTCTTTTTCCCTGCCCACTGGCCAGTCTTTTTTATCCCTTGGCTTTTCGCGATTGTCCTTTTCATCCTTCTTTTCCGCAGGTTTAATCAATCCTTCAACTGTTGTTGTTTTTGCCAACTTCATTAGTTGTTCATAAGAGAGAGTTTTTGGTTTTCGAGGTGGTGAGTCTTCTCGCAGTTTTTCCTTTCTTCCTGGTTCCCTTTTCCTACTATCTGATGACTTTCGTTTCTCCTTTTCCACTCTCTTTACAGTAACCAATTCATCAATCTTTTTCCCAGACTTTGTCGTAATTTCAGAAGGTAATTCAGCCAGCTTCCTTTTCAATTCTTCAATTTTATTGGTATCTTTGGGTTTGACGACTGGTTCGGGTGCTGGCTTTGGTAAATTCTTTTTTGCTGCTTCAATCATCTCCTGGAATTTACTCATTTGAGGTGGCATGTTGCTTTTTTGTTTGGGAAAAATATCAACACAAAAATCCCACTATTCAATAGCCCAGAACAAATTCAAGCAGATGATATTTGATTAGCGATTGGATAATTACTACAATTTTTACTCGAATAACACAACGGCTGAGCTAGTTACCCTTTTGAGTGTTTATTAATTCACGCTTACGATTAGGCTTCTGTTCTTATTCCTTTGGTTTAATTTGTACGGATTCCTGGTATGTCATCTACCGTTATATTTTTTCTAGTCTTGTGTAACCGCAACTGCTTTTTTTCTTGCTTTCGATCCAAAATCGTTTTCGAGAAATGACTGAAGAAACAGATTTTATAGAACAATTGCAAAATCAACATACGATTAAAGTCACTGAAAAGAACGTTGATTTGAATTCTACGGATTCGTTTCCCAGTCTGCCTAAAAGTCTGCCAAAGGTTGTCAATTCATGGAAACCTCCAAAATCTGCTGTAAGGACCACCACGGAGCGATTGGAAATTCCCTTGAATATGCAAGTAAGACAGCAGCTTGGAAAGCAAACAAGTGCGAGTCAAGTTTGCAAAGATTTGATGCAAAAACACAAGACTTCAATTGAATTTTCCACAAACAAGAACACTCAATCTTTGACTTTTATCATCACCGGATTACCAGAAAACGTCAAAATTGCCCGCAAACAACTTTTAAATATCTTGGCGGTTAAGGTAGGTTTTCATTTACACAGATTACGGAAACTGTTACCATTCCCGTGATGGTCAGACCGTTTTTGTTGGGAAAAGGAGGTGCGGCATTGAAGGATTTAACAAGTCGCACTCTTACAAACATTCAAATTCCAAAGTTTGACAAAAATAACGAAACTGATGAAGATATTCAAATCTCTATCACTGGCCATTTTGAAGCCATTCAAGATGCGAAAAAAGAAATTGACGAATTGGTTGCCCAAAGGGTAATCTGGATTAACTTTAGACCAGCAATCACTACCAAAGAGTTACAATTGAGCGCTCATTCCACCCATTTTTGGCTGGTGCAAACAAGAGTAATGTCGGTCAATTGCAAGAAGAATTTGGAATCAAAATACATATCCCTCCATACGATGCTGAAAGTACTGATAAAAAAGCTGATGAAATCCTCCTTGTTGGTGAACGAGCAGAAGTTTTAAAGTGCGAGGCTAAGCTGTTATCCCTATATCAAGATTTTGTACCTTATTTCTAACCCAGAAACAAACCACCAAGACATTAAATATCGCAATTCCAAAGAAACAGCACCGTTTTATTATTGGACCAAAAGGTTCCGGATTGCAAGAAATTATGCAAAAGAGTGGATGTGTGGTTGAAGTCCCTTCAATTAATAATCCAGTTGAAGATGTTCTTGTACGCGGCCCACAAAGTAGCCTCAGTACTGCATTAGCGCTTGTTCTGGAACGTGCAAACTCTGTTTCGTTTGGGGAATTTGAATTAAAAGCAATCCTTCCGTCAACTGTGGATGCAACTCTGTTTGTTAAATACCTCTTGCAAAAAGAGAGATCCTTTATCAAAAATTTGGAAACTGAGCACAGTGCAACTATACAATTCCAATTGTCCACTTTGCTGGTTGAAGTTCAAGCAAAGACGTTATCTGATTTGAACAGTATTAAGGACAAGTTAGGCAAATTTATTAAAGAAGCATCTCAATCGCAGTATTTGGCAGTATGTGCTGTACCTAGTGATTTACACCGTTTTATTGTTGGAAAAGGAGGTCAAAATATTCAAAAATTGAAAGGAAAAGACGAATGGAGTGGCCGTTTGGTTGATATCATGGTTCCTTCTGAAGATGAAGAAATCAATGAAATCGTAATTGTTGTAAAGAAGAACTCGCCAACTGCAACTGCAGACAAAGAAGCACTTGAATTTGCGAACCAAATTAAAAAATATGTTGTAGATGAAGCCAATGCATCTGCTGATTTAACCACAACAGTCCTACAAATAGACCAAAAATATCATGGGAGATTGATTGGAAGTGGAGGAGCAGCCTTGAAAGAAATGTTGACTCCTTATGGAAATTCAGTTATTGTTCGATTTGGAAGTGTAGAAAAGAACACTGCAAATTCAATTAATATTAAAGGTCCCCAAAATGATGTTGTAAAAGTTGCTGCTCGTATCAACGAGTTGGTTGCTGAGTGGAAACATATTGAAGTAATGGCAAGTTTCACTGAAGCATTAAAAGTTCCTTCCGGGTATGCAAAGCAATTAGTAGGAACTGGTGGTACTGGCGGTAAAGATATTAACTGGATCTCCAAAACTGTCAAAGAACAGTTTGCCAGCAAAAAATTCAAACTTGGGCCAAATGAAAAATCTTTTGAAAAGGATCTGACTGGCACCGGTGGTTTGTACTTGTCTTTTGATGTCGCCTCCTCTGATAATGAGGAAACTGTAACAATCAAAGGTCCAAAGTCTTTTGTTGTTGCTGCTAAATCAATTTTGCAAGAAAAGTTGGTTGTATTGCTTGACACCGATGAAGTGAAATTTAATATCTTTGATTTGATCAGCAAACCTGCCCAAGCGATTCTTGGAGATAACGAGGAAATGAAAAAGCAAATGATCAAATTCCTCATTGGTAAAGAAGGAAAGGCGCTGAAGAAAATCTTGGAAGCCTGTAATGTACAGGCCCATTTTTCAAAAGAAGATGAGGAGGAAGAAAACGGTCTAGGATTTGTCCATATTCATGGTAATAAGGCTGGCGTTTTACAAGCAAAGAATTCGTTTATTGAGACTGTGCAAGATAAGGTAATTGCTATATCTGACGGTAGATTTTGAATTCCTACTCTGTTAAAATTGTCTTGCCAAAAGCATCAATGTCGGTTATTGTTGGTAGAGGGGGATCAAATATGGCAAAACTTTCAGATGCCAACAAGGTCAGAATTGATTTTGGATTGGAATTGGATGATGATATGATTGAATGCACCATTGAAGGCAATCAAGCTGGCTGTGAAAAGGTTAAAAATATTCTCGAAAGCATTGGAACTGATATCGTAATTACATACTAATCATAGGCCAATACTACCACTCTGGATCTTCACGTTCCTACTTTTCTTCATAAATTAATTATTGGTCCTGCTGGAAGTGTCATTCGAGAATTCATTGAAAATCTTGGAGGTTCAGAGAAAGTCAAGATTAATTTCCCAAAACCAAATGACGGAAATGATCCAAATATTATTGTAGTTACTGCGAATGCGGATCTTTTTGGTGATATCGAGGAGAAATTCTTTGCCTTGCTAACAAAAGTTGTTAACAAAGGCTACGAAAAATCTAAATTTGTAAAACTTTTAGATCTGAATCATCCTACAAAACAAACTGTAACAATACCAAAATCTGATGCTAATGTTGCTTTTGGAAGAAGCAAAGATGGCTTGTACGACCTGATGAGAAAGTTTGCAGTTAGCATATGGCCTTCAGAAAGCTCTGATTCTGTCACATACACAATTGTAGGTGACGACGAAAAGGAAGTTCTAGCATGCAAAACAAACATAGCATCTAAAATTCGTATAACACAAACTGTACCAGTTCCAGCTAGCATTTTAGAATCGATCAAGGTCAATCCTTTGGTATTGCAAGGATTACAAGATGTTGTAAAGAAGATTAATAGTGGAAGTTCTTCAATTAATTTGTCCGCTGGTGCAATTAAAGGAGAGAAGGATGGTCATATCCTTGTTAAGGGAGATAAAGGCAAAGTAGCCGAATTAGTAAAGTCTTTAACTAGTCAATTGAAACAATTGGTAAGATATTAGCTTATTTTAGGAATTATTTAAGTTTGTATCTCAACTTGCAATACCAGAAGAGTTTGGCGCTCACATTATTGGACGAAAAGGCGTTACCATCAATAGAATTCGTGATGAGTCTGGTGCTCATTTGGACCTCGATCAACACGTCAACAAGAATACCAGAACTAGAAATTTGACTATCCGAGCAGCAAATGAAACCTCACTTGAAATTGCACTCAAGTCGGTAAACGACATCTTGGAATCACAAAGAGCCCTTCAGGACGCTCAAAAGGCCCCTCAAACCGCTGCACGAGTTGATGATGACGTTGTAATTGGGAAAAGCGGCATTCCCAAGAATGTACCTAATGGATATCATGGTAAATCCAAGCAAGGAAACAAGATTTCATCCATGGTAACTGTTAACGAGACAGCTACTTCGAATGTTAAGGTGGAGGTCCCTGTAAAGCAAGAGTGGGAATCAGTTCCTGTCAGAAGCAAAAAGTTGGCTGATGCTCTTATAGTTGAGCAACACAGCCAAGTGAACGGAGTAGTGGGTTCAAATGCAGTACATTCCGAAAAACCAAAAAAGAGAAATGAAGTGCCTCAAGTTAACGGACACGTAGTTACTCCCATTGTTCCACTCCCAAAGGCTCCAGAATACATACAACCGGAGGTAGAGGTAGATGAATGGCAAACAGTGAACCCTGGGAAAAAATCTGTAAAGCCTACTACGGTTGAGCAAAATCCAGCATCTTCTGCGTTCCAAGGCATTCCAGTTACAGTTTCTAGCTTATCGTTGATCTCAACTGAAGAAACTGCAAGCAAGAAGAAAAAGAAGAAGAAGAAGACTGCATCCGCTGCCGTTTCTTCAGAATAGTCATTTCATTTTACTATGCTGATAATTCATATACAAAAAATAAACAAATATGACCCAAACAAAGGATTTTTAATTTTTGAATTTGAGCCAGTAGATAGAAATGTATGGCAGATATCCTGTCCATCCCCAAGGAATGCCACCACCTAATATGCAAGCTAATCAATATGGATACGTCATCGCTAAGCATCCTGTTCAACCATATCAAGCGCAGCAACAATTCAGACCCCAGGGCTATCCAATCAGGCCAAATGGAAACCCAGGATATCCTCAATGGATGCAGCCAGCGTACGGCTTTCCGCCAAACACATTCCCTCAACAATATCCTCCAGATATGCCAAAGAAAGGTTTGCCAAACGGACGAGTTGTAATTCCACCTATAAGGCAGCCGGCACCATCAAATGGAGCAATGTTTCCTCCCAACGGATATGCAAATGGACCACGCCCACCTAATTACGGTCCGCCTAGCCAAGAATATTCAAACTTTCACAGACAGCAGTCTGCAAATCCAATTAATCAGTCATTTCATCAAAGGTCTGCATCTCCTGCGCCGTCTGAAATTTCTCAGCACTCTAGAAATTGGACTATTTCATCTCGACCCTCAACACCTGTTATAATCCGACCAACAATGACTACTAATCAACGGTACCACCTGCACCGCTCAAATTCACAAGTTTCTGTAGAGTATGAACCTTATTCTCAGGCAGAATACAGAAAGCTGAAATCAAGAGATATGCAAATGAGGTTGCCGCGAGGACTGGGTCACTCTGAAGGAGAACAATGGCATATTGAGGTATAACACGCTAATTTAGAAACAAAAAAGGAACAGGATGAGTGAGTATGCCAACAAATTGAAGATGATGGAGCAGCAGATTAAACCGCGTAAGCTAAAGAGAATCATAGAAAAAGTATTCACTATCTAATCTAGCCCCGATTTTTGGTTTAGACTAATATAATTATAATTACAATGTTCTCAAGAACTTTATGTTGAGTATATCCAGTTGGCAATCAATTCTCTGACAGTTTGTGCATGCGCAAAAAATCTGTTAACAGTAGAACCTAATAGTTTTATTTTATGATGTTTTATTGATTTGACTGTGCTTCTTCATTTAAACCCTCCCACTCGATTGCGGCTTCACTGCCTTCCGGCCAGCTATCACTAAGAAGCATTGAATGATTAGGATCATCTAGCGAACTAGGATATTGGCTGTTATAGTCTGAAATGTAGGATTGTGGGCAATTGAAAGAGCCAGAAAAGTCTTGGAATGAAAATTGATCATGGTTGAATATTGGATACACGCCTCGTTCGTACTGCTCAGAGTTTTCTACTGAACTAGAGCTAGGAAATTCCATGGATTGAAAAGCTGAATTATTGATAAAGTTATTTTGTTCAATATTTTGGTTTACAGTCATGAATGAAGAGTTGGACAAGTTTGATTCTGAAACTTGCTGGGAAATGCCAAGATCATCCATTGAGGTTTGATGTTGGAAATAGCTGCTTGGCTCAAAGTATAGTTGATTGCATTGTTTATCGCTGAATGTGTATTTCCCAAGGTTTTGCTCAGCTTCATTGTCCAACAGAGTAGTCATAGATGTGGTAGATAGCTGTTGTCTAGTATCAGCATAGGGTTGTGGATAATTGGATGGCTTACAGTCAAACACGTCTTTTGTGTAAGAGAAGGCATCAAGAAGCTCATTGTGGGATGCCTTTGGTTCATGGAAAGATTCTGAAAAGTACGGCGAATCGCGATGCGATCGTCTTTGTGTTTTCTTTGACTCAGTAGCATCTTCTGATTTTGTCCAGTAAGCGCCTTTGCCCTTCTCCAAAGGTGGGCGAGGTACACGTACAAAGCTCTTATTTAGCGAAAGATTGTGTCTGACAGAATTCTTTGATTAATAACACGAATACCTTCCATCCAGATCCAGCAGTCTTAAAGTAAGGATAATAAGTCATGACATACTGATAAATGCCAGACAGCGTGACCTTTCTTGATGGAGCATTTTCGATTGCTTGTGATATCAACTGCGCATACGGAATAGGAGGTCTTCCGCAATTTTTAAAGTCTTGATTGGAATCCTTTATTTTAGTCTGCTGAACAGGTTCCCAGGCAAGCTGATCTGAAATATACTTTGATGTGATCTGATTACCTGCTGGCTTGTATCTGTTGGTTGATTCAGTAGACATTTTAGAAAAGATTAAATGAAAGTAGACTTTTTTTGAGTGCTTTTGAAACAATATAAATATTTGGATTTTGTCTTTGTGCTCGAGAAAATAATGAGATGTGTTGATGTGACCAACAAAGCACAACAGACAATACGCACTTATCTCCACCCCAGTGAGCAGACCATTGAAAAATCAACAGAAGTTTTATTTATATTTAATAATTGTGTGATGATTATGCGGTTCTGTTTCACAAATAATTTGATTTGACAGGTTTGACAGTCCGAGGTGAGTTCTGTGCGTAATTCCCTTTTGAATCTGATACTGAAATCTACTACGACATTTCAAAATCGTTTTGCTGTATTATTAACCATTTCTTTACTTTCAGAGTGTCTGATGCATTCCAAATGTGAATTTTGCGCGTAGCAGAAGCGCACTGTATTTCATAGGAAATTCACTCAATAAAGCAGACCAGTGTAATGGCCATATATCTTTATGCAGAAAGCATGTAATTTTGTTTACGGATATCATTGTATTTCTTTGAGATTACATCACCTCGTTGAACGATATCCACCCTTCCAAAAATGTTGAAAGGTGCATCAAATTATTCAAGTTGGGCAAAGCAAATAAAACATCGCATGCAGCAAAAGAAATACTGCAAGTATGATGATGGAATGCTGGTATGGTCTGACAACCCCCACTTGATTATGGAAGCTCAGCAATTGATTCTAGAGTCCATCGACACTAAATGTACTTTTAGTATCAGGGGAGATGATTCCCCACAAATTATGCTTGAAAAATTGGAAAGATTGTATTCCACTAGGTCAGAAGAGATGGAATATTAATAAATCTTTTCAGTGCTAATTTACCATAGCTTTATTTTTTATAGTATGGCTTTCTGAAATCGAACCATAGTTGAAGCCTATGTTAACATTTTTTTACATTCTACCATCAAAGCAACTCTTGAATCCCTTCTTGTGGTTATGCTCCCATTCCCTTTTTATGATTTTAAAAGCAATATCTTCATACGGCGGCCCAGCAGTGAAAACTACAACAAAGCAGTCCGGCTTCTCTAATACTTTGTATGTTGGTGGTATTTTTTCAATCAAGTCTGGATAAAAAATATTGAATCTTGTTAGAAACACCTTACCTGTAGCCCAATATTGATTTTGGTGGAGGGTTATCTTGATTGTAATGAGCGGTATTGTACTTGTTCCACTCAATTCCATACCTTGGTGAGTCATGAAATACTTTATACGGTTAAAATAATCTGGTTTCCTCGGCTTGTATTTCTCCCCGTAATCAAAGTTGGATTTAAAGATTTCTTCGTCTTCCATGTCCACAGAAGCGTCTCTAACCATTTGCTGATAGAGTGCTTGTCTTTGTTCAATAGTTTCTTGAAACAAGGATTCTGTCGTTTGCTGAATTTGATATTTCTGCAAAATTTCGTTTCTCGATTCTTGCAAGTATTGCTGGTTTTGCGATTGAGTAAAAATCAGCTCTTCCAAGTCTACGGTAAGAATGATTTCTGGCTCCATGTAAGGTTTAAATTCCTGTCTTTTGAACTCTATCTTTTCTAGAATCACAGTTTTGATATATTTTTGTAGCTTGGCTCTGGCTTTATACACATTCAATATTTTCAAGATGTTTTCCCAATAGTCCAGATCAATGAAATCCTCCTTCATCTTGTCCTTAACTTGATGCTCCAATTCAATCAATTCCCCTACTTGTGAGCTTAAGCGAACCTGCATTAGAGAGGAATATTACCTATTGTTTTGGTAGCGTAAAGCTCTGTGATATCTTTTTTGATTTTATCGCTGATTCCTGTCCTGGTGTTTGTCAATCTAAACTCCACAATTTCCTTGATTGACTTGTAGTACTCATCCTGCTCATCGTATTTGATGAATAATTGCAAGTCGGAGAGCAACTGCGTCAATTCAGCACTTTTTAGCGAATCCAGAATGTCCAAGATGTTGATGTTCTTTATCGTAAGGTTGATTACAATCAAGTCAATCGGCTGCGGTCTGTTTTCTTTTAACCGTATCTCTGCTCTCAATTTTGCTTGCTTGTAAAAGAATTCATCGTCGTCGTCTCTCATTTTTTAGATCAAATAATTTAGCAAAAGTTTTAAATATCAGAGAGAAGATTAAAGAACATCATCAGTGTCATCCTTTATACCTTTCATCACTTATTTAGTAACTTTTGAGCTCAAAGCCTTATCCAAAAATGTCTTGGAGATTTCAAAACAGAGCGGAAGAGCCGCCAGACTAAAAGACGTACATTGAAAGCGGTAATGGTCAAAGTACTATCAGCAGATTTACCACCTAAGGAATAACCGAAAGAACAATGCTGCCGTCAGAAAGATCTACACGAGTCCTCAATCTACTATGACTAGTATTCAAAGTAGATCACGGTCTCGGTGCTAATCTTACATGTTGCAAACTCTTTATCTGTCTGGAGCAGTTGCAGAATGAGATTTTTATTTTTTTTATTTTTTTTCTGAAAAAAAATTATGGAGCACTCGCATAGGTCTTCGTTAAAACAACAAAACAAACCGTTCAAGTCCAAACATGCCTCAAAGGGTGCGCTAAAGACAAAGAACAAGGGAAAAGTCAATAGAAATTCAATCAAGCAGAATTCAAATACTCTCTTGAAGCAAGACAGGAGAAACCAACAGAAATTACTGCAGCAAAAAAAAAGAATGGAGCATTCAATGAATCAAAGAATGTTTAGCGGGATGAATGCGATTCCAAAGAACGTGCTTGTAGTGGGTCTGTGCCCCGATTATGACAAGGATTTATTCTTGAAATCTGTATTTGACTGCGTGGAACAAGAATATTCAGACAGTTTTCAAAATATTTTGAATTGTGAGCGATTCAAGCAAAGATTAAACATTCTTACCCCAAGTAGGAATATTTTGTCAATTTTGAACGCATTGAAAATTAGTGATTTGGTTGTCTTTGTCTTGTCCAGTACAGAGGAAGTGGATGAATTTGGTGAAAAGATCATGTCTGTGATGAAAATTCAAGGAATACCAAACGTCACCACGTCAGTGCAATACTTGACTGGCTATCCGCAGAAAAAGCAGCTCGAAATTAGAAAGAGTTTAACCTACTACATGAACCACCATTTCCCTGGCGACTACAAGTTGTATTCCGATGAAAAGAACGAGGCTTTAAATTTGCTCAGGTATTCATTGTTGACATAGATTTTTGACTACCCAACTACCAAAAGGGATTCAATGGAGAGAAAGACGTCCTTATTTGTTGGCCGAAGATTTTCAGTATGAAAACAATACTTTGAGAGTAACTGGGTATGTACGTGGCAACAATCTGAAGGCCAATCATTTGATTCATATCCCTGAATATGGTGATTTCCAAATTGGAAAAATCTATGATACAAAGGGTAAAGTGTTGGATGAGCCAAATGAAGAAAGACAAGATTTGGTAGATCAAAATGAGCCTGATTTATTGGATCAAGAACAAACTTGGCCTACCGACGAAGAAATTCAGCAAGCTGAAGAATTAGTTCAACAACAAAAACAATTAAAAAGAGTGCCTAAAGGAACTTCTTCCTATCAAGCCTCTTGGATTCTTGAGGACGATCAAGACGGCGAAGAAGCAGATGATGATATCGATATTGAACCTCCTAGTGATGATGAAGACGAAGAGCCGGAAGAATATGAGACTATAGAGATGGACAATAAATCTGAAAAGTTTGATTTATTGGACGATGAAGAAAATCAAGAACAGTACCTTGGATTAATGTTAGATTAAAAGAATATCTTGAAAGACAAAAAGAATCAAGAGATGAAATGGAATTTCCTGATGAAGTAGATACACCTCAATTTATGCCTGCTTCTCAAAGATTCTCTAAATATAGAGGTCTCAAATCTTTCAGAAATTCACCTTGGGATCCATATGAAAACTTGCCAATTGATTATTCCCGAATCTTTCAATTCCAAAATTTCAAGAGAAGCAAAAAGAAGGCACTTGATTCAGTAGAAGATGGAATATCTGTTGGAACTAGAGTAGTCGTTGAAATTGTTGATGTTCCAGAGTCTTTCACGCAAAAGAAACATAGTATATTAGCACTATTTGGATTATTGCCATACGAGCAAAAGATTTCAGTGCTTAACTTTTGCGTACAAAGACAAAGTGATTACACTGATCCAGTGAAATCTAAAGACCCAATGATTTTAATGTGTGGGTTTAGAACATTGATTGTTTCCCCAATCTATTCTACATTTACACGAGGTGGTCCAAATAATGTATTTAAATTCAACAGGTATTTATTAGACAAAATGACAATGGGGACTATTTATGCTCCAGTCCAGTATGGACCTGCACCAGTCTTAATGTTCAAATACTCACCAACTCCGACGTGGGATGAAAGTAACAAAGTTTTTAATTTAGATTCCTGTTTACCGTTGGTTGGATCTGGCACTTTGCTTGACCCACAACCTCTTCGTATTATTGCAAAGCGTGTGGTATTGACTGGGCATCCCTACAAGATTCACAAAAGAGGGGCTGTTATCAGATTCATGTTCTTTAACCCTCAAGATGTGGATTACTTTAGACCAGTTCAGCTCGTTACTAAACTTGGTCGTACCGGCCATGTAAAGGAAAGCTTAGGTACTCACGGATACATGAAGTGTATCTTTGATGCTGGAATCAAAGCTCACGACACAATCTGTATGAATTTGTACAAGAGAGTCTTTCCAAAATGGAATACCAGGCTGTTCAAGAATGAAGACGAGCCAGTAGAAGACTTTGAAATGCAATAAATTTAATTCATTAATATTCTTATGGTTCTATTGCTGCTGCAATAAAAGATATTCTAGATATATTTTCTAATAATTGAAATGAAGTGGTGGTAAAGCCTGCTTGTTTTCATTAGTAGGGTGCAACACTTCTGTTTCTTGGAACTTTGCATTTTGATACTCTTTCCGCTTTGGTAGCATGTAAAGCATGATGGAATCGACGATTACTGCAGCAACACTGAACAGTGCAAAACCAGCTACAACATTCAATAAGGCATTAATCATGTTAAAGATACCAATAGACCCGGTTTGTGCAAACACCACTCTGAAACCATGTCTATCGACATAAGTCAAAGACCCATCCGGATTTGAAATTGTTTCGACCACCTTAAATTCAGATCCATTAACTAAAATTAACAAGGATTACTGAATGACGGAAGGTATTTATAGTCCAACGAAGAAATGGCACCATTCAAGGAAAATGGCTGTGCTTTGTTTGTATAGAAAATTGGAGTTGAAATGATACCACCGGCAGAGCGTACTGGTTCACCAGGCTTAGCGCCATCAGCAGTAGAAGGGGAATTATAGTCGTATGGAGTGGTAGCATCTGGACAACTTCCATCATCTCTTGTTCCTTGAGCAGCATTTAACAGGTCGCCAAGCAAAAAGGTATCCAGACGAGTGCCGTTGGATGCCAGTTCGGCAGTACGATAAGCACCGTTGAAATTGATCAAATCGACTTGGGACTTACCACATTGTTGAGTCATTGTACCATTCATATTCTGAGGGGGCATGGAAAACAGTTGAGTTTGCCCAAAGGAGAATGAAGCTTGCACTCTGACAGAATGATCAACTCTAAACGATAATGCCTCAATATTTGCCACGTAATATGTACGTTTGGGACCTGCATTGGGAACTTGACATCCAGTTGAATTTGCTTCCTACAATTAAGTTTAATTACTAAAAAGGTGCATCCGGTTACAGCAGGCACGTCGGAAATCGACACTCTAGTAGTGATGAAAATAGTGTTTAATTCACCTTGGTATGGATATATGATTTGATTTTCAGACCAGTACAGACATCCATATTGAAACTTTTTAGGGTCGCTATCGCTATCATGACAATATGAAGGCTTTGGGACCTTAAATCTTGAGTCAAACTGCACTGTAGCCCTAACAGAACCAGCAACTGGTGGTGCTTTATCCAAGTAAGAGCCTGTCGTCAATGAATTCCAGATAATGTACGCTGCAATTCCAATTAAACTGAGATAGTACAACAGCGCCAATCTATAGTCTCGCACAACGACAACTTTGACAGATTGGTAAGCGATAAAATCCAAACACCCCATTGGAGAATATTTTTAGAATTTTCGCTGTTTAAAAGCTCTTTTCTTTCAAGTCTCCCGAATTCGGGTCCTCCTTTTTAGGTGGGCGAGAAATGAGATGTACATTTCAACCGGAAATGGTCTATGCAAAGACTTTCCAGCCGAAAACACCGATACAAGGTTAAAAAAGATTTTATTTATTGTACCTTTGATAGTACGCCAAGGTTTCTTGATTGATTTTTGAGCTTTGATATTGTACAGGACTGTAATTAGGCTTATATCCCAAGTCTTGATTGTTTACATAAGGTGAGTCATATGCAGCAGGATAAGGAGAGTTATAGCCATGTTGGCTGTGTGCTTCTTTGTACTCATAGTCTTGCGCAGTGGCCTGCGAACTGTCTTCTGCTTTCCCATTTCCTGCTTCCAAATTGTTATTGCTGCGTTTATGATTGTAGTAATGTCTTGGGATGATATCAGTTTCTTGATATTTCGCTTCCTGGTAAATGTCTCTTTTTGGCAGAATATACAGCATGATTGCGTCAACTACAACTCTGGCAACGGAAAATAGGGCAAAGGCAGCAACAATATTCAGCAACGCGGAAACAAAGTTGAAGATGCCAATGTTACCAGTTTGGGCAAATACCAGCCTGAAGCCATGACGATCGATAAACGTAAGAGAGCCGTCAGGGTTAGTAATAGATTCAATGATTTTAAATTCTGATCCTTTAACTAGCATTAAATATAATTACTGAATGCTGGTAGATATTTGTAAGAAATTGTTGTTCCATAGGATTCACGATTGGAATAAAAGATAGGAATCGATAAAATCCCACCAGCAGATCGAACGGGCTCGCCAGGAGAAGCTCCATCAGCAGTAGAAACTGCATTCATATCAAAGTTCTGTGCGTCACATTGAGAGGCCTTTAGTATATCCCCTAAAAGAAAAGTGTCCAGTCCAGTATTATTCGTTATCTTCTCCTGCTTTCTATAGTTTTGATCAAACGTAAGAATGTTATTGGAAGAGCCTGAACAAGTTTGAGTTAATGTTCCAGACATTTCTTGTGGAGGAACGGTTTCCAATTGAGTTGCCCCAAAAGCAAACGATGATTGAGTGCGGACGGAATGATCGATTCTAAATGATAGTGCTTCAATATTTGCGACGTAATATAGCTTCTTTGGACCAGACTTTGGAACTGCACAAGCAGGGGAATCTGGAACTAGATAATTACAGCCAGCTGTTGTATTTACAGTAGATATACCGACTCTAGTAGTTATAAATATAGTGTCAAGCTCTCCTTGGTATGGATATACTATTTGGTTTTCTGACCAAAAGAGACAGCCATATTGGAATGCGGAAGGATCCCCAGTTGGTTGACAGTACGACGGGTTTGCTACTTTCTTTGATGGATCAAACTGCACAGTTGCTCTAACTGAACCTGCTACTGGAGGAGCTTTATCTAAATAGGAACCTGTTGTAATCATGTTGTACACAATGTAACCAGCAATACCCAACAAACTAAGGTAGTATAGGAGGGCCAATCTGTAATCTCTTACTACTACAACCTTGACTGACGAATAAGTGAATAAATCCATACACCCCATTGTGATTTTAGTTGAAGTTTGATGTTTCATTTTTCGGGAGGCAATCAATAGGCTCAAACCGTTGGGGCAAAGCTTCAATTGATGGAATCTTGAATCCAATACTGGTACTGCATCGATTTCTTTCTTGGGGATTTTATCCCTGCATTTTCAAGGAAATATTTCTCAATGCAAGTCCCCAACGAGCTAACCATGAATGGTGGGAGCCAGCGCCAGGTATTTAGTGAAAATAAGATCAGAATGCAGCTTTAAATGAACAGAAAGATTGAATACGCAAGTGACAAGCGAGCAACAACATTTTGTTATTCTCTTGTATATCAGCTTGCATAGTCTGTACCCAATTTATGACTGGTTGTACTCTACAACCGACCTGTCGGCTAACAAAGACATTAATGACTTCCTAGAGATCCCTGTTCAGCACACTCCTGATTGAACAGGCCAAGCTGACAGGTTAGCCTGCCAAGGATTTGTCCATTAGCCGATAACATTTTTCCTCAGCGATCGAAATAGCCTTTCCGCTATATATCACTATGGCACATCCTTCCATCAGCAACATTATGAATTTGCTGATAGTTCCGACATTATCCCGCTGGCGTGACCCAGATCACCCTGTCTCTGAACGCCATAGAAGACCAAAATCAAGAAGAGCTAATTTCAACTGCTTGTACTCATTTAGTTGTTGTCTACTGCTAAATATCATGATTTCCTACTATTTCCGCATTTAGCGGGGTTTACACCACTCACAATCGTTAATTATCAGTCATCCGTGCCCCTACTAGTTTTTCCCTTAACTTACAGTTCAGGAAAAACCTCGGAAATGATTAGCTTATAAAAGCAGTGGGGTAGCCAGCATCTTTAGAATGGGAAAACCTGATACCGAGAATGGTAATGAACCTGATACCAAGGAGGGTAATGAACCTAAAGTTAAGAAAGTAAACCTTTCTGACTTGGAATGCCCAATCAACCAAGCAAATATATTCTCAAGGCTAACTTTTACTTGGATGGATGTTATATTCAGACTTGGATATAGCAGGCCGCTGGAAGAAACAGATATGTGGAAAATGGATATGTCAAAAGGTCTAGCAACCAGTGATAAATTGGAAGAAGCATGGAAAAATGAAGTTGATTCTGGAGTAAAGCCCTCTCTTTTCCGCATACTTCGGGTATTGCTTTGGAAGGAATTATTTGCTTTAGGAGTCATGCGTTTAATTGCTGATGTTTCCAACACTTGTTCACCGTTATTGTTGCAGGGCCTTGTAAATTTTGTTTCTTTATCAAAGTTGAAACATCAGCAAGGCCAAGATCTACCACCGTTGATTAATGGATTCTACTATGCCGGTGGAATGTTTTTGATTTCAATCGGGAGTTCATTGTTGTCGCACCAATTCTTTCAGCTGGCTTACACACAAACTTTAGCAATTAGGGCTTCGCTATACAGTGTGATCTTTAAGAAATCCACCAGGATCTCGGCATTGGCAAGGCAAAACTATAACTCTGGCAAAGTCACCAATATTATCTCTACTGATGTAGGGAGAATCGAAGGCTTCTTTTTGATGATTAATTCATCTTGGACTGCACCAATCCAAATTATTTTTATATCCGCATTCCTATTGACATTATTAGGGTAATTTTTATTAACATTAGCCCTGCTGCTCTCGCTGGTATTGGATTGCTAGTTGTGCTTGGGCCACTTCAGAAAACGTTAATGCAGAAACTCAGGGCCATCAGAAAAACAAGTGCCCCGATTACTGATTCAAGAGTCAAGTTGACACAGGAAATATTGGAGGGTATTAGAGTTATCAAGTACTTTACTTGGGAATTGCCGTTTAAGAAAGAAGTCGAAAAACTGAGAGATCAAGAAATCAAATTGGCTCTCAAGAGAAGTTTGATCCAGGCCTTTGTTTCAACGATCGCTTTTGCAGTTCCAGTATTTGCTTCTTCAATTTCCTTTGTTATATTTTCACTGTATCATGAATTGGACGCCGGTCGAATTTTCGCCTCCTTGGCACTGTTTGGACAACTCAGATTTCCGTTGATGGTACTGCCAATGATCTTGGCATCTTACGCTGATTTTCAAATTGCCATTGAAAGATCTGAAGGATTGATGCAAGCAGAAGAGCTTGGTGCAAAGTATGAAAATGTTGAAAGCGAATTTGCTGTAGATGTAACTGATGGTGAGTTTGTATGGGACTCTGAACCACCTCAAAAGGAAGCGCCAAAGGGAAAGAAATCTGAAAGTAAACAGAAAAAGCCGCCAGCAGCTGTAAAAGCAACTTCTGAAGCTGAAACCTTAACTCCTGAAGAAATTAAATCTGTGGGAATCAAGAATGTCAATATTAAAATCCCAAAAGGAAAACTCGTAGCAATTGTCGGTACAGTTGGGTCTGGGAAATCAACTTTACTGAATAGTTTAATCGGAGAAACCAGAAAAGTGTCTGGTGATGTAAAGTTTTCCGGTACTATTGGATATGCTCCTCAACAAGCATGGATTCAAAATGCTTCTGTCAAAGAAAATATCCTATTTGGACACTTGTATGATGAAGAACGTTATATAAATACGATCAGGGTTTGCGCACTAGAAAAAGATTTGCAAATGTTGAGCAATGGGGATGCTACTCAAATTGGTGAAAGGGGTATCAATTTGTCTGGTGGACAGAAACAAAGAATCAACATTGCTCGACTAGTGTATTTTGACCCTGATATTGTGTTGCTTGATGATCCACTGTCTGCAGTAGACGCTCATGTTGGAAGATATCTGTTTGAAGAATGCTTGCAAAATGCATTAAAGAAAAAGACTAGAATTTTGGTTACTCATCAGCTTCACTTTTTGCCTCAAGTGGATTATATATTGGTAATGAACGATGGCCAAGTAGCTGAGCAGGGCACTTTTGAAGATTTGATGAACTCTAAAGGAGCATTCTCAACCCTAATGTCCGAATATGGCGGCGTTAATGAAGTAAAGGAAGATGATGAGGCTGATGGAGAAATTAAGGGAATGGATGCCTCTGATGCAAAGAGAATTGGAACTATGCTTCAAGATAAGGCAGGAGGTGACCAGAGAGAATTAATGCAAAAAGAAGACAGGGCTACCGGCTCAGTTAAGGCGAATATTTGGATGACTTATATGAATTCTGCTGGCGGTTGGTTCTTTGGAGTTGGGTTGCTTACTCTTATCGGTATGCTGCAGGCATGTAACTTTGGGAACAGCTTGTGGTTGGTAGTTTGGACAAACAAAGAAATTTCAAGCTGGGAACAAGTAAGTTTTTCTAATTGTAGAAACAATATATTGCAGTATATATTGCTTTTGGTGTAGCAAACTCACTTTTTACCTATTCGTACAGTGCATGGATGGCTTTTGCAGGTGTAAGAGCCGCCAAATTGCTCCACAAGAACGCTCTAGATAGAGTAATGCTTGCTCCAATTTCGTTTTTCGATTCCACCCCTCTTGGAAGAATTATTAACAGGTTTTCTAAAGATCAAGATAGTATTGATAATGGATTGATGGACTCTTTTAGAATTTTCATGACTACCTTTTCAGGCGCAATTATTACCTTTGTAACTATTATCTATGCTACACCATTATTTGTTCTTCCACTTCTTCCAGTGTTGGTAGTTTACTATTTTGTACAAAAGATATATAGAGCAACATCAAGAGAGTTAAAGAGATTAGATTCCCTAACTAGATCGCCTTTGTATGCTTTCCTGGGTGAAACGCTTAATGGATTACCAACCATTCGAGCTTTTGGGGTGCAGGACCGTTTCATTTCTGTCAGTGAAGATTACATTTCGAGAAATATTTCGCCATCCTTCTTGCTATTTTCAGCCTCACGTTGGTTGGGTATTAGGTACGAATCATTGGGTGCTGTTTTAGTATTCTTTGCTGCTATGCTTGGTATTTTCTCTAGAACTGTTGATCGGTTTTCTGGTGCGCTTTTAGGTTTGTCGCTGACTTACTCCTTACAAGTAACACAAAGTATCAACTTTTGTGTCAATCAATTTACTCAAACTGAAATTGCCATGAATTCTGTTGAAAGAGTTGCATATTATGGCGACAAAGTTGAGCAAGAGGCACCAGCAGTGATTGAAAGCAATCGTCCAGAAAAAGAATGGCCAGTTGAAGGAACTATTCAATTTGAAAATGTTGATATGAAATATGCGCCAGAATTACCTTTGGTATTGCAAGACTTGAATTTCTCTATCAAACACCAAGAGAAAGTAGGACTAGTTGGACGAACGGGCTCTGGAAAATCTTCCATTCTTCAAGTCCTGTTTAGAATGACAGAAGCTGCAAAAGGAAGAGTATTGATTGACGGAAAAGTTATTCAAGAAGTTGGGCTCAAAGATTTAAGGTCTGTTCTTGGTATCATTCCTCAAGACCCAATTCTTTTCTCTGGAACTTTCAGAAGAAATATGGATCCATTCAGTGAACATGAAGATGCAGAAATATGGGATGCGCTTGAAAGAGCTAATATAAAAAATAAGGTTGTTGAATCAGGAGGCTTGGATGGAACGGTTTTGGCTGGAGGTGACAATTTATCAGTTGGGCAGCGTCAATTGCTCTGTCTCGCAAGGGCAATGTTGAAAAAGCCAAAGATCTTGATTTTAGATGAGGCCACTGCAAATGTAGATTTCGAATCAGACTCTATTATCCAATCATGTATCAGGAAAGACTTTGGATATGCCACCATATTAACTATAGCACACAGATTGGTAATTTTTGAATAATGTTAGAATACTGTTATTGACTACGATAGAATCATGGTCCTTGATGCCGGACGACTAGTCGAATTTGATACGCCTTCAAACTTGATGAAAAATCCTGAAGGAAGGTTCTACTCGATGGTTCAAGAAACTGGTGAACAGAACATGGAATTATTTAAGAAACAGCTTGGATTATAAATAAACTCTCTTTAACCCCCACTCGCTACTATTTCATCAAGAGTTGCTCGATGCACTTGCCATAATTACGCTCAATGAGTTTTTACTCCACTAATTCCTGTTACAGTCAGAGCTAGACCCTAGAGATATTCGAGACTGTTACTGATAATCTCAAACTAAAAGCTAGTGGGCTCTAACAATTATTCCTTACGCAGGATTTAATAATAATCAAGGCTGTAATGTCTCACTCAGGCGTTGCATTAAATAAAAGAAACTCGATTGATTTTGGCGATTCAGTCCCTCGATCCACCAGCCGGTGCTAATTAGGCACTACTACCATGTTTCTGGGCACGGCAATCATGTAGTGCCTAATTCTTTTACTCTCAGATGATCTTTGTGTTTCCCAAAAAGGAATTGGCTTATGATATTTTTTTCTTGGTCTGTGACCGAAATGAAAACATGCGAGAGAAACGACAAATTCCTTGCATCTTTGAGTATTCAAAAGGATAGTTTTATTAGAGACATCTTTTGATTGATTTTACTCGATTGTGTGCTTTTTTGTGTAATCAAAACTTCCTCCAGAGTAAGGGCGGGGCTTCCAAACTGGGAATGGAAAGTCCCGTTTCTGATATAAAAAGCTGGATGGAGTTTATAGAAATAAGGATGGCAGAAGAAAAAAAGGTCGGAAGTTTGGCTGTAGAGGATCAAGGACCTACCACAACGCTATTCAAGAGATTGGATAATTTGCAATGGTCTCCTTGGCACACTAGAGTTGCTCTTATATTAGGAACAGGCTGGGCTTTGGACGCATTCGAAACTGTAATTCTAGTTTAATTCTAGTCAATTGTTGGTGCAAACATCAATTTGATCTCAAAAGATCTTGGAGTTACTGATACTGCTAATCAGGCACTAATTACCAGTATGTGGACTGCAGGTGGTACCATCGGAGCGTTTGTTTTTGGATACATTGCCGACAATTATGGAAGAAAAGTCACTTTCCTGTCTTCCTTGGTATTATATTCACTGTTCACTGTCTGCACCTCCTTTTCACAAAGCTTAATATTTTTCTTGATTTTCAGAACCCTTACTGGGGCTGGGGTTGCAGCGGAATACAGTGCTGTAACTTCTTCAGTTGCTGAATTTCTCCCAACTTCCTACCGCGGAAAAGTATCTGCTTTGATCCTGGGTGCCTGGACTGTTGGCCAATTGCTAGCGTCAATCGTTAATGTAGTTGTGATTCCAAAGTTTAGCTTGCATATGGGATGGAGAATTGCATTTTCTATTGGTGCAATTTCTGCTGTTTTCGCCTTGGTTGCCAGGCGAAAAATGCCAGAAAGTCCTAGATGGTTACTCACCAAAGGAAGAGAAGAAGAAGCAGAAACAGTAGTATCCTACATTGAACAGGAGGCTGAACAGCCAAACAACAAGGAAGGCATCAAAGAAGGTCCGTATGAAAAATACTCTACAAACGACATCTTTACTTTGACTTTCTCATTGCTCTATAACTATCCATTTAGAACACTCTTCGCATGCATTTTAGACTTGGCACAAGCATTCGGCGCGTATGGTCTTTCCTCGTTCACTTCAATTTCGCTCTTGAAATTGGCAAATTTCCCACAAGATCAATATCCATTCATGTTGTTTTTAGGAGCACTCAGCACTATACCTGGAACTCTTTTGACTGCATTGTTGTATGAAAAGGTTGGTAGAAAAGTCTTGTTGCCAATCAACTTTGCCCTTGCAGGCATTTCTGTTTTGGTTATTTATCCATGTGCAGTGTCACAGAATATTACTTATTTCTTCTTGGGAAATATGTTTTATCAATTTTCTTATACTATGGCGTGGAATACTTCATACCCAATGTACTCTGAAATTTTCCCAACAAAATATAGAACAACTGGTATTGGGTTTGCAGTTGCTGTTGGAAGAATTGGCGGTTTTTGTGCTCCGCTTTTGTTGAACTGGATCTACTATCAAACTGGTAATGGTGAAAATGCCATTGCCGCGCTACTATTGTGTGCCGGATTCTTCTTTAGCGTTTGCATTGCATCCATCCCTTGGGCTATTTATGGAATTGAAGGTAGAGGCAAATCATTGGAAGATTGTATTGAATAAATTACTCTTTAGTGGATGGCTATTGTAAGTTTAAACTAGATTTAAGAATTAAATCTGGGACACGTCATTTTTAACTTTCTAAATGAAACAGCCGCTGCCAATTGTTTTAGCTCTGGTAATTTTAGTGCTGGACTACATTAGCTTATTGATGATCATTTGCGTCGCCATTGGGTTATACCGCGCTGCAAAGTTGGAGGCATTCCATACCATGCAGTATAGTGCTGGGTTTCAAATGATTTGTGTGGTATTACTGTCCACATACGATATCCTGTCAAAGCATGAGCTAATTGACAAAAACTGGCAAGTGGGATACATTTATTTCGACCAACCAAATGTTGCCATTACCACAACAGTTTGGATACAGATCGCAACTGCTTCCTTGTTTCATTTAATCTGTGTTCCAATTTACCTTTCTGGACTGTTGCAGGTACTTGCATTGGATTGCATCCTATCCACTACCAATTCTTGGCTGAAGCGATTTCTTTTTGCAAGGCCATTCTTATTCTTTTCTAGCGGGATTATTCCAGGAATGGTTTTGTGTGCGATCTACTGGTGTGAGGTGAATGCACGAGGCATTCAATTTTACACATCTACTGGATTTATTATTCTTCCCGCAATCAACTCATACACATTGTGGTTTACTTTTGGCGCTTCGATATTCATTACATTCTACGCTGGCTACAGATCAATTAAAACTCAAAAAAGAATCCAGGAATTTCAGAAAAAGTCCAAGATTATCCATCAAAATATGGTTCCCAAAGTGCTAGTGTCGCAAGCTCTGATGATCGGGGTAGCTCTGCCGGTGGTAGGGCTAATCAAAGCATTTGAATATTTAATTTGGATTTTCCCTTCAGACATCAATGTTTACTTTTGTGTTTTTGGGATTGTATTTCAAATTAGCACGCCGGTCCTCAACTTTATTAGCTGTGGTAGTACCAGCAATATCTATCCGCTAGTGCCGATTTTCAGCGGTATTCTAAAATACTTTAATGAGAGGCTCGCCGTTGACGATTCGGACAATTCAGTGCATAACGAACTCACACAAACCCAATATACCACCAACAACGATCCAACTCATCTCAATTGATCATCATTTTGATTGACTACCTGCGGCGATTTTAGAGCGTGTTCTGTACAAAGTCGAAAACGTCATTTTAAAATTTACTCCTAATGAAACAAGCGCTACCAGTTTCTTTTGCATTGGTAATTCTAATCCTAGACTACATTTCATTATTTATGAATATTTGTGTTATGATTGGGCTCGCTCGAGCTGCCAAAAGGGAAACCTTCCACATCATGCAACATAGTGCTGCTTCTCAAAGTATTTGTATTATACTTTTGTGTATTCAGGATATTCTTTCGAAACACGAATTGATATCTAATAATTGGGCCATCGGATTCCTGTATTTCGACAGCACAAACTTGGCTATAACAACCACTGTATGGATTCACTACGCTGTTATTACTCTCTTTCACCTAATATGCGTTCCAATTTATTCAGCAGGGATGATGCAAGTGGTTGCTTTAGATAGCATACTGTCCTCCAAACATACCTGGGTCAAGGATTTTCTCATTGCCAGACCTTTGCTATTCTTTAGCAGTGGCATGATCCCAGGAATGATGTTGTGTATAATATACTGGATTGAAATCTATTTTAGAGATATCCAGGGATACACAACCGCAGGTTTCATTTTTCTTCCATCACTAATCTCATATACACTGTGGTTCACCTTTGTAAGCTCGTTACTGATTACTTTTTATGCTGGCTTCAAATCACTCGGCACAGCACATAAAATACAGAAATATGAGCAAAGAGCAAAGAATGTGCAACAAAATATTGTCCCAAAAGCACTAATAACTCAAGTTTTGATGATTGGGGTATCATTACCAGCGGTCGGCTTCATAAAGGCTTTTGAAGTATTAATCTGGGTTTTCCCCTCAGCAATCAATGTGTATTTCTCTGTATTTGCAATCATCTTTCAGTCGAGTGCTCCAATCATCAACTTTATTAATTGCGGTAGTAATTCGAATATCTACCCGTTAGTCCCAGTATTCAGCTCGGTACTAAAATACTTTAATTTAAAACTAATCGAGAACGGCAAGATATCCAATCGCAAGGAATCTACGTCTACTACAACTCATATAACGGTGCTACATGAATAAAGTTTTAGATACCGTTGTTTTTGCCCAGTTTGTTGCTTTGTTTGCACTTTATAAACAAACCGGAAATGGCAGATCCACAGCAGAAATTGGACATGTATTTCGTACTTTTTACACTTGTAATGGATTATATTGGAGTATTTCTTTTATGTCTATTGGCCATAGCGTTAACGCGCGCAATAATAAGCAACGACTTGCAAAAAATGCAATACAACGCACTTTTACAACTATCTTGCGCTGGAGGAATTTCAATAATGACAATATTTGCAAAACAAGAGCTGGTGATATCTAATTGGAGTGATGGTGGTTTGTATTTCGACTATTCTGATATTGCACAAACTAAGGTAACATGGATACACTACCTCTGCCCTACAATATTCATGGTGTTTGTCACGCCAATCTTCATCTCTGGAATATTCCAGATAATAATATTGGATGCCTTATTATCAGGAAAAGATAATGGGCTCAGTTATGCTGGAGTATTGATTAGGAATCCAACCTTTTCCTACTTTCATGGATTGATCCCAGGAATACTCTTTGCAATGTTTTACTGGCTCGAAATGTTCTTTCGAGGAATCAACAGACCATTCTCAGTAAATGGCGCAATGATTCTTCCATACAACTTGTCCTACACTCGTATTCTCATTCTAACTTAGAAATCGTTAGTTATTCGTTTAATATTCTCATTACTCTTTATGGGTTGTATCGATCAATGAAATCGTATGAGCGAATCAAGTTGAATTTCTTACAAATAATTTCATCGGCAAAGGAACAAGGGATTGCCGGACATATTATATTTCAAGTTCTTCATATTGGCTACGCGATGCCTATAGTTGGCGGAGTAAAATCTTTCGAGTTGCTAATCTGGATATACCCTTCTGTGATAAACATCTATTATGGTAATCAAAGGCTAATGCAGGCACATACTGTATGATACTTGCATTTATCACACCGATATTGCTCTTTTTGAATGTAGGCAGTAACAAGAATATTTACCCTCTCGTGCCCATGTTCAAAACCCTATTAGGTAATGATAGCTTAACAAGAAAATGTTTACATTCGATCATCTGAAGAAAAGGCGTGGAATCCATTCTACAAATCCTCAATGCGAAGCATAAACTGACCTTGATATTAATAAATCACTAATTTCATTATTTAGCGACTTGGCTGTAATATTTGGCTACGGAGGGGATTACAATCAATGGTATCCTAATAAGGCTAGCCAGGCGGCTAAGATTGGTAACAGGGAAATTTTGGTTTTTGAATATCTACAATCATATATTGGGATAACAGCATTAACAAGAGGCGCAAAAAGTCTCACTTTGATGAGCACCTCACTCTGTTCGAGGGGTGGATCCCTTTTATGCAAGTCAGTGCTCTGTTTCAACTGTTGCCAATCGGTAACTAGAATTGATCCTACGCTTTACTGCAAAAGCATACAAAGTCAATCTCCTACACGCAGACAGCTGATTGTTCTTTGAAATCGCCACCACCTACTCTTGGGTCATATTATTATTATTAATTCAACCAGAGTTTCATCCTGATCTCGGCTCACCAAATTTGGAAGGTGAAAAGAGAATATAAGGAGAAGCATATGAACTGAAAAATTCATGACGCCGTATCAAAAAGTGCCGATGATATTTGTAGAGGCAACCCTAGTGTTAGATTACATAGGAATGCTTCTCAATATCTGCCTCATCATTGGATTAGTTAGAGCTTACAATGCTGGTCGATTTCAAATCATGCAGTATTCTTCAATCCTTCAAGTCTTGTGCACTGTTGGATTTAGCATCTACTCAATCGTTGGCAAGCAGGAATTAGTCGCATCCAATGGGAATTTCTTGTACTTTGATCAAGCCGATTTAGCAAATTCTAAAAGTACTGCTGTTCATTATATTTGTGCTACCATATTGATTTTGATTTGCACACCAGTATACGCAGCTGGATTACTGCAGGTACTGGTTGTAGACGCTATTCTCAAAGACAGAAACACATTGGTTCGCAAAGCTCTGTTTGAAAATCCGGTTTCATTCTTCTCATTGGGCTTTATTCCAGGCATAATATCAGTAATTTGCTTCTACCTTGAAATATCTCTTCGCCCAGATATGCCAGTATACTCTATCAATGGTTGTATCATTGCTCCTCATAATTTATCTGTCGTATTGATTGCAAATTACATTATCTCCATCCTACTAACCATATGGGCCTGTTATGGATCATTTAGCTGTTATAGAAGTTTAGAGATTAACCATCGACGCATGCTCGCCTCTGCATCGACATCTGGAATCCCTGGATACGTGGTATTTCAAGTGCTTCAACTTGGCTACACTCTTCCTATCGTAGGGCTAGTAAAAGGCCTCGAATTGGCAATATGGATCTTCCCATCGGCAGTTAATATTTACTATGGCATATTTGGTATTGTCATCTTGGCTACAATTCCATTCCTGAACTTTATGAACAATGGCTCTCACAAAGGTATCTATCCTTATGTTCCGCTCTTTAGGGGAATATTAGAGAAAGTGTATATCAAAGCATCTGAAGAAGCTGCTTGGAATCCATTCTACAATTCAAACAGTACACCCGTTAGCGCTACCCCAATGTCGAATCTCACAAGCACTTTCAAATCTGAAACCCCAAATGTGTTTGCTAAAGTGGAAAACTCACAAATCGATTTTTAATAAAGTGATTAAATGATAGGCGTACTGATTTTGCACTCGCTGATGCAATCAATCATTTGACAGCCGGCGATCCACCCGGTTTTCATTTATGCCCCAACAACTCTGGGAACACAGGCGATTGATATTAAATAATATAACAATAGATATGCAGAATAATCTGGATCTTTTCGCCTCCACCTTCGATTGCATTCATCGTATTGCAGCCTATATTTGGTTTGTATTTGAAACATCAAAGTTTTTGTACCACCAAAAGCTTTCCTAATTTGAACCCGCATCAAGCCAACCTTCTTGGGTTTTAAAAGCGAAAAAGAATAGAAAAATAATTATGGGACAGAATATTCCAATTTGGGCTGTTGCGGTTTCTTTGATATTCGACTATATTGGCTTTCTGCTGATGATCTGCCTTTCAATTGGGCTTTATAGAGCATTCGCAAGCAGGAAATATCACATTATGCAATACTCTGGAGTTTCCCAAATCATATGCACTGTCGGATTCATTATTTATTCAATACTATCCAAACATGAATTAATTGGCGAAAATTCGTCTGTTGGATACCTTCCGTTTGATAAACCCGACCTTGCAAAGACTACCAATTCAGTTATTCAGTTTATTTGCCCATCGCTGCTCATATTCTTTTGCGTTCCAGTATACTTGGCGGGACTTTTGCAGATACTATGTGTGGATGCAATTCTGCGGAACAGACCTTCGATGATTAGAAGTCTGGTGTTAGAACGACCTGCGCTATATTTCTCACTAGCATTTGTACCTGGTGTCATTTGCTTTTGGATGTACTGGACAGAAATGCTGATTACTAACGCTCAAATCTATTCAGTTAATGGAGCAGTCATTGCTGCAAATAATACCAGTTTTACAGTGGCATTCATGTACTCAATTTCGCTGTTTATAACATTCTATGCCTGTTATGGCTCGATTACTTCCTATCAGCATTTAAAAGAAAATAGAAACAAAAGTCTTGGTAATACATCTCAATCTGGTATTCCAGCTTATGTTGTCTTCCAAGTCTTTCAATTAGGGTACTTGCTGCCATTCGTTGGGTTCATAAAGGCTTTCGAACTGCTTATTTGGATTTTCCCTTCCTTTTTGAATGTATATCTAGGGACCTTTGGTCTATTGATCTTGATGATTGTCCCATTCTTGACGTTTTTCAACAACGGCTCTCACAAAGCTGTGTACTCTTTGGTTCCCCTCTTCAGTTCCATCCTAGAAAAGGTACATTTGATGGCATCTGATGAAAAGAATTGGGACCCCTTTTACAACAAAAAAGATGTTAGCGAAACCTATACGATTGATAGTTACTATGGAAACGCTTAATACCATTCTATATACTATTGTAATAAACCCTTAATTGATATCATCACGCTTTTCTTACATTTGATTGATCCAAATTTCCCTTGACCATTGATAACCAAAGTAAGAAGGGGCCGGAATTTTTGATCGGGTTTGATGAACTCTTCTTCAAACACAACGCCAAGGTTACAAGAACCGGTCTTAGTTCCATTACCAGTCAAACTGGTTTGATCCGCTTCAAAATTCCTATGGTATTTCTCATTTAACAGAGTATAGAGTTTCAGATTGTAGCACAGGTTTATTCATATCCGATAGAACTCTTGCTATTCTCCTTCGCGTGACATTAAAAATTATTTGTATCTTGGCCCATTGTCTACTACAGAGTCAAAATCCATATTTAAACCAGGAGTAAATCAACGGATCCAGAAAACTGTTTGCAATAAATCCAAAACAAAGGGCGAAAACAAATCACCATTAGACTCGACTATTCTAATGGTCAAACTCTAGATATTTAAGCTGGATGACGTCAAAATACTATATGTCACCAATGGAAAAACCTCCGAAAGTTGCCTAAATATTAAGAAATGCTCTATCACGATCCTCAACAAGCCTTGTCCAACTATTTTATCTTGATCATGCTAATCATTGATTACTGGGGGTTATTTCTATCAGTATGCCTAACTATTGGGCTGGTCCGCGCCTATCTTCGACAGACCTTTACCCCAATGCAATACAGTTGCATTTTCCAGTTATTCTGTAGTTTGGGATTCTGTGTGGTGTGTATCTTTTCAAAACATGATTTGCTGTACTACAACTGGAGCGCCGGCTCGTTGTACTTTGATCATTCTGATGTAAATGCTACTTTTTCTACCTGGATTCATTATGCTAACGCCTCTTTAGCTATATTGTGTATGCTGCCTATTTATTTCGCAGGTGTGTGCCAAATTGCTGCTTTGGACTCTCTTTTGGTTGATAAAGTATCCGTTGTACGTGAATGGGTTAGGGAAAGGCCAACATTATTTTATTCTGTCGGCATGATTCCTGGTGTTGTAATGTTGATTTTATACTGGGTCGAAATGAACGTTCGCGGGATTACGACGCCATATTCTGTCAATGGAGCAATGATTACATGTTACAACACGTCCTACGTAGGCAAGTAAAGATTAATTTAGTTATCATTGCCTATATATCAGCAATTTTCACTACTTTGTACGGCCTTTACTGCTCTCTACGTACTTACAAGAATCTAAAAGTCAATTTTCAGCGAATGATTGAGACTGCCCAGAAAAGCGGTGTTTCTGGATATGTTGTCTTTCAAGTGCTTCAAATTGGGTATAGTATGCCTATAGTAGGGTTTGTAAAAGGATTTGAATTGCTAATCTGGATCTTTCCTTCGGTTATAAACGTGTACTATGGTACATTTTCTTTAATCAAGGTACCTACGGCTTGGTATTGAGCTCAATCACACCACTCCTGGTTTTTGTCAATAATGGAAGTCACAAAAATATCTACCCTCTAGTGCCATTTTTTGGTGGCTTTTTAGGTAGACTATTACTAAAATAGCTTCAATATATGAGAAATCCTCAAAGGAAGAAGCTTGGAATCCATTCTACAGCAAAGGATCTACTGCCGAAAAGAGCTTGGTTAAAACCTCCACTCAAAAAGCTGGGCCGTCAACCGCTATCAGCGTCTCTGTGCAAGAATAGCGTGATAATAAAGATATCCTTGGTGTTGGCTAAACTGTTTTGTAAGGAATGTTTCATATTTGGGGAAACATGGAAGAATTTCCCCGAACATAAACAACGATTGCAAAAACATCTCGGAGCTACTGCCGTCTTTGTGCAGCATTGTTATTATTCATTATATCGCTTGTATTCTTAATTCTGAGCGTTTTGGCTTCAATTTGTGGCTGGTCAATGATGATGCTAGAAGGTCCCTTGACTGGTGATGGAGATTTAAAATCAAAAAACTTGCACCTCATTCCAACCAAATTAAAATGGACGTACTTCGATATCTCTCTACCTCTCAACGCACTAGATCTACTGTGCAGAAAGTAAACAAAGTCTCTCCTCTGGTAAAGTCTGACACTATGGTGGAAATCGTTCCAAAGCTGTCAACACAACAACAGAGGAGCTACAAGAGACCGGTTGTTCCTTTCTTTATATGAAGCAGATGCTTTATCTCATATGTAGTTAATCTAATAAATTATTTGTTTTTATCGCATGCTGCTTTCACATGGTACCATATGTATAACTCTGAATACAAGCGGATAAGCGAGTTCCGGTGTTGGTAGTCACTAGCGCACCTGGTAATATGTATATATCCCACCATTGCGTTGTCCATCACAGGGAATATTTTTTTTCCTAATGGTCTACTACTTTACCAGTACAGAAGTTGACCCACCAGCTCTCATTTATGTGGGAAAAGACAAATTTGAAAATGAAGAATTGATCAAGCATGCATGGGACTGTGATGTATGGTAATAGCAATTAACGATAGGTAACTGGAATTTAAAACAGGTTTCATGTTGATAAACTATCTTCAGCGCATGTGTATTTAAGACTTGAGCAAGGACAGACTTGGGATAATATTCCACAGGTATTACTGGATGATTTGGCGCAACTGACTAAAGCCAATTCGATCGAAGGAAACAAGAAAGACAATCTCACGATAATTTACACTCCCTCTAGTAATTTAAAAAAGACTGCAGATATGGAAACGGGACAAGTTGCATTCCATAAAAACAAGATGGTCAAAAAGGTACATGTTGAAACCAGGCAGAATGCGATAGTGAACAGATTAAACAAGACGAAAAAGGAAGAATATCCAGACCTGTTGGAGTTGAAAGTACAAATTGATTAACCAGGTTCAATACGAAAAGGAGCAGCGCAAAGCCAAACGATTGGAAGAGGAAGAAATGGTAACTACAATGTAATGTAGAAAAAACAACAGGAAGAGTACATTAAACAGAAGCGCAAAGAAAAGGAAAATAAGAATTATTCGACTTTCCTAAAGGAAGAATACATGTATTCGAACAAGGGATTGGATATGACCAAGTCTGCCCAAGAATTGGAAGAAGATTTCATGTAGAGTCTGGGCAGCCTGGATCTGGCTAGCGCAGAATGCTTGTGAATAAAACTCTTATCACTCGTCAGTAATCTTTTTGTCTGTCTTAATGTTCAGCATACAACATCTTGCTCGCGCATAATCTATTTTTCTTTTAGATACAGTAATTACTTTTCAATGTGAGCACAGAGTTCAGTGAAGGAAACAGTTTTGCAATAACTCGAGATATAAATTACCAGTGAATAGCGGATGCTAGACTAGCATTGAATCAAGCACTGGCTCTCAAGAACTAGTTATATAATCATTAAATGTAAAGTTCAGCTTAATTGAAGGCCCTGTTTGCTATTGTGTAACTATAGATGATCTACGAGGCATAATACTCACACATACTTCCGCCAGCACAGTCACCCCTTTCCTCGCCAAACAAGGAATTCAAATACTCCAAGGAAGGATATTCAATAGCATAATGATTCAAGTGCAAAGCTCTTTTAAGCAAATTCCTGTAGCAGGTAGAATAGGTTTGGTAACCCTTGTAATTACAGTTCAAAGTGATTCTTCCTGGCTGCACTATTGAATAAAGGCTATGCAATTTAATAATAGGCAGAACTGCAGTGGGGGCAAAAACGATGAATTTGGAAAGCCCTTCACTCATCCAATGATACAACAAAGAGTATCTACGGCTCAATTTAATTCGCCTTATCATATAATGATGGAATTCAAATTTGAAACCTCTTTGACTGTCGCAGTTACGTAATGGTCGGTCCACGGTAGCACTAAGTTGTTAAAAAGGAAACTAAACAAGCAGCGTTTATCCACCCTTTCGGCTAAACTGTGGTGCGGAGTGAAAAATAGCCTGATTGGTTAATTAAATGAGGCTAATTAATGGCTTAGCATTGTAAAAGAAAAAGAAGCTACTGACGATGAAACAGGCATTAAAGAGCCCTACAACAACCTAATGCGTAGCGGGTGAATAATAATTAAGCATCTAAACGGTTGAAACTTGCGATCCCTCTGATTCAGAACAAACTAACGTCTGTCCCATTTTCGCACTATGTTACACAGATTACCACACTGCCTCTCGTCATAAAACAGAGATTTGGGAAATGGAAAACTAGAGAGGATAATCAACAGTTTTACAGAGTAACATGTAATCCATTATAATATATTAAAATTCTATCAGATATTCAATTATTTAGTTCTTTAACCGCTCTTCTTCTACTTTTAAATGCCTCGCTAGTGCATCAGATCTTGTGAAATATGCATGGCATGTAGGGCAAGGTCCATAATTCCTCTTGTGCTCATGTAGCGAGCGTATATGTCTTGTCAAGTCGTGCTTTCTAGCGAATTTTAGTGGGCATTCTGAGCATGCAAATGGTTTCTCTGAGCGATGGCATCTTAAATGTGCTGATAAGTTGTATCTTCTGGTAAATGACTTGGTGCAACCTGGTTCTGTACATGGAAACTTTTTAATTGGAGTGTCGCCTATCAGCGAAGATGCTGGCGATGGTAAATGTGATGGCTGGTATTCTTGTTTAATTTCAATTGATTCCTGCGTAGGATTTAACAAGTCTGTGATTTTCATTTGACAGGAAAATGGTGGGGGAAAAAGTGCCTATTTATAATTCAACCAAATTGTGAGAGCCCCTGCCACCAAGTTCAAAAAGCGGAACTGCCACTTTTGATTTTATGAAACATTTGCGAAAAAGCAGTGAAAAAAGCAGTTACACAAGTAATTCAAAGAGGGGTAAAGTCAGCAGCTACTACCGATCTCTATCTACAATTTCCAGCAAGAAAATGGGACATTCAGATCCACTATTTCACTTTTTTCACTTTTTTTCAGTCTTGTCAATTGACCCTTCCTATTTTGGAAGATGATCAGGTGGCGCTGCAAAGATTTTTCAAAAGCGAAAAAGCAGAGGCGTCCATAGACTAAAAGTTACTTTTAAACAAAGCACTAAAAAAAGCTGCTTTTCAAAAAGTTGCCTTCTTTTTCCTGGTGCTCTAGCTGCACTATTACATGATGGCGGTGTTTTGTGTAATGTACGGTCCGTGATTGGCCCGTTATTCTCCGGGCCGAAATCACAGTACCTGCTTAAATATAGAATCTTTTCAGTGAACGTTTCTCGTGGGGGTCATTTGGTGCGCAATAATGGTTAATTAAAAGATAAAATATCAGATCGGATATCTACAAAAGGGATCAACGTCAACTTCAGGATTATGTTTCACATTTTTTTAGTTGTTTCATGGAATAGAATCTAGCCTTTTAATTCAGGATGAATTGTTAAAATCTCGCCATTCAGCCTTCGCATGCGGTCCCGGATTCAGCTTACTTAATACATGTAATTAGATTCACACATGATGGACTAAATTGTGGGGGTTCATTGACATTTGAAACTCACAAATCAATTCATAAATGGCAAATCGAAATCATTTGATGGGCTAAAAGTCCTGAATCGTTATTGAGGTGACTCGATCTCAAAATGTGAATATACGCCCTACAAAACATGAAACTTGATTGATATGGGTTCAGCGGTAACCAGAAATTTTCCAACTTCAGTTTTACCTAAAGATAAATGCACTTTCAGTTTAAAATGTGATAAACCATAATTTAGGCAAAATGCACCACTCTTGCTTTTACTCTGCGTTTTCCTATTGCTGCCAATGGGCCATCATAAAATGTGCTATTACTAAAATTGCTAGGAGAGTAATATTACCGGGACATTAAACATGAATTAAAACGCTAATTACTAGGTAAAATCAAATTATCCTTGTTACTACCAAAATATCGGAAATTCGAATTGGTAGCGAGGTCATATTTATTAAAGCGTGTAGCAGAATCATAAGGGTTAATCCTGAAGTTCATAGTTTTTGAATTTCAGATTGTAATGATTTTCACTGCACGACTACCTTTGTTAAGGTATCGTTCTCCACACGTAAAACTACTGATTTGTGCTTTTAACGAGCCTCAAGATACCTATATGGCACTACCAAATACAGTCCATCAGAAAGTTGTACTTTTTCTTTAAATATCTCGCGAGATCTGATGACCAAAAAGGCAATCGCTCAATTCAGAAGATTTGCAAATGACACGTCTGAGATATTTGGATCTATTTGTAGATCTTGTAATACAGATCTGCTCGCATGAATTCTCGCGTGAATAGAGATGAAAATCATCGCCATTGAGATGGGGCTTGTCAAAACAATAAAAACTAAAACAAAAAATTAGACTTTCTTATAATGGATGTGCTAAGAACACTTGCGTCTTCTAGAAAAAAACAGCCAACTGTCGGAACCAAACTTCCTCAAGATTTCCCAGAGAGAAATTCAGCAACTTCACCAGTCAAATCTCCGTCAATCTCAGGTTCGCCTACCAATTCCAAAGTGATTCCAAACTAATCCTAGGACTCTTTCTAAAATCCTTTTGTAAATAAAAATTTGTGTAGATTAGATCTGGGTTGTTCTCTATTTTTTTTGTAGATTAAACTTTCAGTCCTATTTATACTCGGCAGTTTTCTAGTATTTTTAATTCCAAATTCATGTGAGGAGAATCAGGTGGTGATTTGAGGGCGATGAAGTGGGAAAGGGAGGTGGAGAAAATTTTAGTATCTTCTTATGAGTGTTCCAACAGTCTTAATCACAGGTGCGTCAGGTAACATTGGTCAAGCACTATTAGAAACTCTATCCCAAGTACAGCAAATCTAATCTAGTCCAACTTCAAAATCATTGCCGGTGTCTTTCCAACAGAAACTATCCCTGAACCATTACAACAAAAATGCCATTCAGTGTTGAATTTGGATTACGATGCGGTTACTACTGTCAATAAGGCTTTTGAACATGACATTGATTATTTATTCTTGATCCCTTCCAAATCAGAGGAACGAGCTTTACAGGCAAAACGATTGATTGCTGTTGCTGTAGAACGAAATATCAAATTCATTTGCTTGGTATCGTTATTGGATTGTCATACCCGTTCAGGAATGTTGGCTGCCCAATTCCGTTACATTGAACAATGTATATTATATTAATGTAGACATTGAAGCAACTGGTATTCCATATACATTCTTGAGATGTGCTCCATTACAACAAAACTTTTTGGATATGAAAACCCAATTTCATAGACCATTGGCAACTGTTCAAATTCCAATTAGTACTGGTGGGTTCGCTCCTGTTCATGCAAGAGATGTTGCAACCGCTGCTAGTGCTGTATTAGCGGATATAAAAAAACATGCTGGAAAAGTATATCGTTTAACTGGACCAGAGTTATTAACTGGGGTTGCTATTGCAGGAAAAGCTTCTGAAGGATTGGAAAGACCAGTCAAATTTGTTAATAAGCCTCCACCGACTACTTCTGGACCAAGCTGGGCAAAGTTTTTGGATTTGGAATTGTACAGCTTAATTGCAAAAGGATTCTTTACCTCTGTATCCAACGATATGGTTTTGTTGACTGGCAAAAAAGCCACATCTCTTGAAGATTTCTTTAAGGAACACAAAGCTGAATTCAATCAGCTTAACTCATCCAAGCTTTAATAAAGTATTTGGCATTTATTATTTGAGTATTGTCAAGAGATCTTTTGAATATTGTAGGGCATCCGATACTGAATCTGTGATTTGCTGTTTAACCTCACGATCTTTGGGATTTTGAACTACTTTGTCCGTCAAGCGATACAGTTCAGTGCGCAAATCAGTCATCACATCTAATTGGTGATCAGCATCTTCTACAGCGGCCTTCTTCAGTTCATTAGTGGTATCAAGAGTGCCCTGCGCTTCATAGATAATGTCATCAACGCAAATATAAATATCATTCACCAGGTCAGACATTTGCTTTCCGTTGCTAGAGTTTTGTTTTATGAGGTTAAACAATTCTTTCTGGTGTGTACCCATAGAATCAATTTTCTGCTTAATGTAATCCTAAAATAAGTTTTTTAGTTACCATTAATTCAGGCAGTGTCATTTCTAAATCTTGTGCTGTTTTCTTTCCATCTGAGTTGATGATGCGCATGATATCTACCAGTTCAGAGACACAGTTTTGTAATGCAACAATCTCGACTTCCAATTTCTTTGCCGCGTCAATTGTGCCTTCGCTAGCATGAACTTTGGTTGAAGCAATGAATTTGGCCAAGCAGTCTGACAATTTGTTTTTGCAATCAACAATATTGTCCTTGTCATCTTTGCAAACTTTGGGATCATCTTCCTTCTTTTCACATTCAATAGTGATTTCTCGGCATAACAAAACTAGTGGTTTCGCTAATTGCACAGTCATGTGTTTCCTGCCTTTGCTGGATGATGAAATCAAATCGTTCGCGTAAGCTTTGAATTTTGTAAAATGCAGCTCGAATACCGACGTATTTGTAGAGTAGTTCAAGGCAGTTTCACCGGAAGTTGCTGAATTAGGGGAAAGTAATCCAACCCTTGAATCCAACGTTTTCGTCATTTTTGGCTGTCGTTTAATGCTAATTTACCATGGTATTGAGTCTTTCTACTTCTACTTTTTTGAGTTGTGATTTCAAATCTTCGATTTCGGACAGGTACTTGGAAACATCATCTTTGAGTGCATCTCTAGCAAGTATTGCAGCGTTTTTCTCTGCTTGACAAACTGAAAGCTCTTTTGAAATGAGATCAATTTCTTTAATTGTTTTTGAATTATCGCCTTGTCTTTTTAGCAACTCCTGGCTCATATTTTCCTTCTCTGCATACAGCTTGTTGTACTTGGTTTCCAGCTTTTCACACAGAGTTTCCGCTTCATGTGCAATCTTTTGCTCCTGCTGCAATTCCTTTCTGCATATTTCCAACTCTCTCTGAAGTTTGCTGTTCTTGGCATTCAGACTATCAATCTCTCTTTGTAATTTTTGACGCTCTTGATCGAATAGAGAAGGTGAATTCTTTGTTTGGAATTGTTCCTTTTCCATCTTTGCAACTGATTCTTTCAATGAGGCTATTAAATCGTCCTTCCTGGTTATTTGTGATTCCATATTGTTTAGCTTTTGTTCGTATTCTTTTCTAAGTGTATCAAGAGCAGTCATAGAATTCTCATCATTTTGTTGATAAACTGATCTCTGACGAACGGAATTTGCTCTTTGGCTATCTTCTGTCCTTCTTCTCCTACCAGGCTCGCTAGCTGTATTGTCTTTTTCAACAGTTTTCTTTCGGAGAGTGGATTGTCTGGTACTAGTTCTAGTAGGCAGCATAGAAATCCTAGATTTTATATCTGGATATCTTTTCTCAATCTCCATCATCAACTGAACAACGAATTCCTTGAATCTATCAGTTTGGAATGTCGCCAATTTCTGTCTTACTTGATTCCGCTGATATTAACAATGAATTACTTTGGCAGAAAAATCCATTCTTACTGGTAAATGAAGCATGGTCTTTGAATCGTGAGTTCTTCGATATATTTCATCAGCAACATCTTTTGAAGAGTCCAGTAAAGCGTCAAGAGATAGCTGGTTAAATCGGTTCAGTAATGCCACTGGGACTGGTTTTACTTCTGTTACATCAGAATCCACAAAGTTTTTCAGGATCGCATGGTACTCTTTTATTCTTGAATCTTCTTCAGCTGTCATTGAAGTGAATTTGACAAAGCTTTTCGCTCTTTCCAAAAGCATGCAACGAGCCCCTTGAATTCTTGTGGGTCACTAAAACATCATAGCGACAGAAAAAGAAAAAGGGAGTCCCAACAAAGAAACGACTTTTATTAAATTTTGTGAACTGGGATCCATTGATTATCTGGAAGGAGCTATCCTAGTATTGCATTGAGCGATTTTTATTGTTGTACAAAAGTGCAAAATACAACGGCGCAGTGCCAGCTCAGTGGAGAGGGGACAAACTAGGGCTTGTCATTAATCACATAACCCAATAATTATGCACTAAAAATGGATTGCCGGATGGTGAGCCCAAGTCATTTCCAAAAATCAGTTGGAACATGGTCTAACCAAACCAGCTTGTTCTACTACTTTGGAAAGTTGAAATGACCTTTTCGTATAATAACTGGCAATTTAATATTGATATTCAATTGCGGTGGGTTGTATATCAAGAATTGCCCCTAGGAATATATCCAGGAGGTTATTCATTCAGAATATACTACGGAGGTTATTCATTCAGAATATACTACGGAGATTATTCATTCAGAATATACTACGGAGATTATTCATTCAGAATATATTTCGAGGATAAACGCATTTTAGATTCGTAATCTGCGGAAAAAATCAAGAGTATAAAATCTGTGCCCCACTTTCGTCATTTTTTAAAAATGCTTGAGGGATTGGTTGAAACTGGATATGTTCCTGACTTTATTACTCGATTAGGAGCTCGTTACATGCTTGGATTAAAGACAAAGGATCTCACATATCCCACTTCTGCACAGCAAGATGCTGCGAAAAGAGACTACATTCTTAACCTAAAAACTGCGAAAATTGCCATCAACACTGACGAAGCAAACGAACAGCACTATGAATTGCCAACCAGGTTCTTCCAATTGTGTCTAGGAAAAAGATTAAAGTATTCTTCTTCTCTATTCGAACGAGGGGCAAAGAATTTGGATGAAGCCGAAGAACATATGCTTGAATTGTATTGTGAAAGAGCGCAATTGGAAGATGGATTGACGATTTTAGATCTTGGGTGTGGGTAAATTACTTATTAAAGGTAGATGGGGATCTCTTTCGCTTTATTTGGCTGAAAAGTATCCAAATAGTCAGATCACTGGGCTTTCCAACGCATCCACTCAACGAGAATTTATTATGGACAAGGCAGAGCAATTGGGGCTGAAAAATCTAACGATTATCACTGCTGATATGAATGAATTCCAAACTGATAGAGTGTATGATCGCGTAATGTCCATTGAAATGTTTGAACACATGAAGAACTATTACCAGCTATTTGAAAAAGTATCCAAATGGGTAAAGCCGGATACCGGAAGAATGTTTGTTCATGTATTTGCTCATAAATCAATGCCATACGATTTTACTTCCAATTCTGGATGGATGGGCAAGTATTTCTTTACTGGGGGTACTATGCCTTGCCAAGATTTGTTTATGTGGTTCCAGGAAGATTTGCAGGTCCTTGATCGATGGACAGTCTCTGGATCCAACTATGGTAAACGAATATTAATATAGAAAAAACCTCGAATGAATGGCTGAGATTGATGGATGAGAACAAGGCCGAGATTATGGATATTTTCACAAAAACATACGGGAAAGATGCTCATATTTGGTTCCAAAGATGGAGAATGTTTTACCTTGGTGTAGCCGAGGTGTTTGGATACAATGGAGGTAACGACTGGGTAGTTATGCACTACTTGTTTAAACGCAAATAAATATTACTCTCATCAAACATTTTGGTTATTTAATACAAGGCGCCGCCGAAAACAGCAAGTGGGTATATCGCGCACAGCTGCAATACACGTCCACTGTAGATGAAAGCTACTCCAAGAACTAGTATGTGGAATTGCGGCATGAATTTTTGATCTGGAACAACCCAGATATTGGAATATTCAGTGGTAAAATTGCAGGCTAATCATGTGATTGCAGACCAAATCAAAAATCAAGTGACAAAAAGTTCATCCAACAACAAATGGTCAAGCAAGAAATTAAAACTCAAGTTGATCCTTATCTAGGAGTTCCAATTCTCGCAGAAGAGGCATTCAAGACACTCAAAGTGAAAGCTGTTCCAGTTTCAACCCCAGCAAACCCTCTTGAAACTGCTGTCTACAGATCAACCATTTCACCAAATGAACTATTAACAGATTTCCCAGGAAGAGCCACTCAACAAGATATCTTTAATCACACTGTAAAACATTTCCCAAACAGCCCATTCTTGGGTACACGCTATCCTATCGTAAAGAACGGAGTAGTTACTTGGTCTGAATATCAATTTAAAACCTACAAGCAAATCAACGAAGAACGCACTCATTTCGGTTCAGGCCTAGTTCACCTTTATGATCAATATGTAGTTGAAAAGACTGCACAATGGTTTTTGGGTGTATTTTCAGTTAACCGTGAAGAATGGATGGTATCTGATCTTGGTGCAGGTGCGTACTCTATTCCAAACGTTGCATTGTATGATACTCTCGGTGCTGAAACAACTGAATACATCATCAACCATGCTGAAGTCCCAATCTTGCTTGCATCTGTTGACAAAATTGCTCAATTGTTGGCGCTTATTCCAAAGTGTCCTACCCTTAAAGTTATTATCGTAATGGAATCATTGTTCAAAGATCAACAATCACCAATTCCAATTTTCAAGAGTTGGGGTGCTCAGCTTGGAGTAAAGGTTGTCTCTTGGAGTGAAGTTTTGGATTTAGGAAAGAAAAAGCCTTTGCCTTACCGTTTGCCAACGAAGGATGACTTGTACTGTCTCTCCTACACTTCGGGTATTTAAAAGTTTAATTTAGGTACCACTGGTAATCCAAAAGGTGCTATGCTTACGCACATGAACATCGTCGCTGGTGTGAGAGGCTCGTGTGCATCTTTCAAGATGGAACCTAATGATGTCCACGTATCCTATCTTCCGTTGGCTCACATTTTCGAAAGATTGTTAATTAACACTGTAATTGCTTGCGGAGCTTCTGCTGGATTCTTCAGAGGTGACGTTGCTTTGTTGGTAGAAGATATTGGAGTTTTAAGACCAACTATTTTCGCTTCAGTTCCTCGATTGTTGAACAGAATTCATGATAAAATTGTTCAAGGGGCCAACTCTGGATCTGCATTAAAAGCGGCTCTCTTCAACAGGGCTTTGGAAGCTAAACTCCACTACCTCAAACAAGACGGAACCTTGACTCACTCTGTTTGGGATCCTATTGTGTTCAACAAAGTAAAAACTTTGTTGGGAGGCCGTGTTAGAGCAATTGTAACTGGTAGTGCTCCAATTTCACCAAATGTGCTAAACTTTTTGCGTATTGCAGTCGGGTGTCACTGTGTTGAAGGTTATGGACAAACCGAATCTACTGCTAATACTACTCTTATGCATCCATTTGATTTGAAGCCAGGACATGTTGGATCTCCATCACCATCTTGTGAAATCAAGCTGGTATCTGTCCCAGAAATGAACTACCATGCAAAAGATTTGAAGGTTGACCAAATTTCTAACAATAGGGCGAAGTGTGGATTAGAGGGCCTACAGTATTCAAAGGATATTTGAAGGACAAGGAAAAGACTGCTGATACCATCACTCCTGATGGCTGGCTCAAGACTGGAGATATCTGTACTTTGGACAAGGATGGGCGTTTGTTTATTGTTGATCGTAAAAAGAATATCTTTAAACTCGCTCAAGGTGAATATATCGCTCCTGAAAAGGTATTTCGGCCCTAATTTAGCTCGAAAATGTCTACTTGAAAAGTGGATTTGTTGCTCAAGTCTATGTTCATGGTGACTCTTTACAATCTGAGTTGGTAGGCATTGTTGTCCCAGACCAAGAATATTCTATTGCTTATGCCATTCAAAATGGATTGTTGCCTTCTTCAACAGTCGCCCCACCTCCACCAGCTGTTGGTGCCCCACCCCACCCACTGTTAGTTCAATTATGCCAAAACGACAAGTTCAAGGAGGCAATCTTGAAAGATTTGACTGCTATTGGTAAAAAGGAAAAACTTCGTGGATTTGAATTCTTGAAAGCTATTCATGTTGAGAGCGAAGCATTTAGCGCAGACAATGGTCTATTAACCCCAACATTCAAATTGAAGAGACCAGAAGCTGCAAACAAATACCGTCAATACATTGATGCTATGTACAAGAAATTGGATGAAGTTAGACCTCCTGCCAAATTGTGATTGAGCTTCAATAAAACATCTTTTAAAACAATTTATTCCATTAAATACCAATCAATTCTTTTGATTCTTCAAATATTTTTGAAGAATAGATATCTCTTCTGTTCTTAACATTAGCGCATATCTTTGATTTTGGTTGGTAGGCTCAGCATCAAGAGCACCGTATTCGCTCAATCTAGCTTGTACAACAGCTTTAATAGAGGAATCCACAGCGCTTTGTAATTTGTCAATCTTTGCTTTGCCCTTCTTTTTCGGTTTAGGAGCTTCTTGCAAGTTGTTGCGAATTTTCACCAAAGCTTCGATGGCCAAGTTCAAATCTACCGCAATGGTTTCAAAAGCTTGCTGGGACATTGCCAAAAGATTGACGAATGCGGCTAAAGCGAAAGAAGGCTTTCCATCTTGTTCAATATAAAAGTCGTCCAACAGCGGGTCTTCTTGATCGCAGCCTTCACAGTTTTCATCGTCACAACACATGTCGCCATCTTCATGTTCGGCATCGTGCTCATGGTCGTCACCGCAACAGTCTCCACTGTGTTCGTGTTCTTCTTCAAAGTCTTCTTCAGGCTCGCCACTTTCATCTAACGACCCTAATTGATCGACAATGTCTTTTCCAACTTGATCCCAAAATCCAAGTCTGTCTTCTAGTCTTTCAGAATCGATTTCTTTGAATTGCTCCAGCACATCTTTTCTGTCAATTCTTACACAAGAAAATTCATTTTCTTGGTCAACGAAACCATATAATCGAAGCAACGAACTGTTAGAATGGTCACCGTATGTGTTAAAAAGTTCATCTCCTTTTTTGGCAGGTCTAACTGTAACCATTTCCAAAATGTCGTTATCCATTGGAGTTTCTTCATCTAATTCAGGAATATCTTCAGCTTCTGCCAATTCAGGGGCTTCGTCACCATCTTCATCCATTTCTTCAATTGCATCCAACTCTGAAGCTTCGTCTTCCCATTCTTCCCCCTCACAATCACAACCATCACTGGCTCCGCAAGTTGGACAAACATCGCCTACACCTTCAAAATGGACATGCTCTGCGCCAGTTTTGTGATTGAACAAGTCTGCCAACGGAACCAAGGACTCTCCATGGAATTCATCTACTTGGAAGGCTCTTGAGGTTACTAATGAGGTTGCATTCATCCATCTTTCCAAAGTCATGAACTTGCCATCAAATTCAGCATATTTCTCAATCAATGGAAGAACATGTTCCTTGTAATCTTCATGCAAATATTGAATATCTTGTGCAAGTGATTTTCCAACATCTGTACTAGCCAAGAAGGATTTATCTTTATCGGACCAGAAGCAAGGTACATTCTCAAAAGCAGGAATGCTCTGCAAGTAATTGTACCATGGTGATTTTTCACCCAAAGATGCTTCAAACATAATCGCAATTGCCAATCCCAACACACCACCCAATTCATTTTCTTCCAAAATATCAGCGCATGCAGTATTCCTGATAGACAAGACTGACTCCTTTGGAATGGAACAAACTTGTTAAGGATAGCTTACCTTTGATTCCTTCTTCCAAATCTTCTGTTGCTCTAACACTGAAACCTTGATCATTAGAAATGATTTCGATTTTTTCATAGGTGATATTGTTGGATTTAAAGAACTCTTTGAGCTTTTCAAGCTTGGACATTTCAAAGTGAAATTTGGGTTGGTTCAAAAAAAAATAAAACACAAGCCACCGTTTCAATTTCGGACAATTCGAAATGGTCGCTAATTTATTACACAGCTAAGCATGGGTTCCATCCGTCTCTATAGCCTACTAAACTCGGCTAACACGAGATTCGACTTCGCTGGATTTCTTGGATTTACTATATGCGTTAGTTCTTTCTTCGATAAACCTATCAATTTGAAGTGCTAGGACCAAGTTTAATGCAGCATGCAATGCAAAGGTAAATGCAATATAACTGAAAGATGCCACCCAAGCACGATCACCACCTAGCGCTTCCGAATTATTTCTCAGCTGATCGATGGTAATGTAAAGGGCCATGTTTAATAGTTGAAACACCAGAGCAACACAAAATGCTGCATGATTGTCCAACAACAAGCAAAGTTGGTTGGTGAATGACTTTGCGCGAAAGCCAAGCAGGTTTAGCATAACATAAACTGGAATAGAACAGTTCCAGATGAACATAATCAGTAACCAGTAGGGCAAATATGTCTTTTTCCAATCATTTAACCAGCCAGGATTGTGTGATGGAGTTCTATCCCATCGGTAATAATTTGGCCCTGCTAATACTAGATGCACCACAATAATTCCTGAATAAACAACAACATTTTGATATAATTTGGTGCGCAAGAAATTAAGGAATGACCAAGTAATGTTAATTACAGCAACTAGAGAAGCCAAGTTTTGTAAAGAATACATTGCTTCGTCAATATATGGTGTCCAAATGCAAAAGGTGGAATAAATTCTAGTAGCAAGCCATGCTCCCCAAAGCAGTTGACTAATAAACTGTCCAAGAACGTATCTAGTCCTTTTTAGGTAAAGATTGTGTGCCATGTAAACAATAACGACTATTAATGCAATTGATGCAAAAGTGTAACAGATAATAATCAAGACGTCAGATGTGTAGTGATAATCGGGGAAAATACTACTTGTAGGAATACTGGCAATCCATGAGTAGTCTTTGGTCGAATTATACACTTCCACAAACGAAGCATCCACAGCTTTAACTATAGACGAGTTCAACTGCTGTGTTTCTATGGTCAACTGATTTCTTTCAGCGATAGAAGAACAGCTTTTGTCATTGTAAAATACTAGAGTTCCGTTGGAATTGCACATAACTTTATCGTAGCACCCGCCATCAGCTCTATACCATGCCTCTTTGTACCCAAACACTGTGGAATTGTTGCTCTTTAAATAACAGTACTTTTCGCCTTTCGCAGAACGAGGAGCGTCAAATGTAGGGTTGTTTGGGTCTTGAACAGCCTCAGTAGAACCGCTTCTGTAAGGTATTGTATTTTTGGGAATTGAAGCAGTAGCGCAACATCCTTTTGAAAGTGGTGCCTTCAGTGCAGACATACATCGCTGAGGCCACTGATTATTCGTTAGTTCCAATTGAAGCATTGTTGGCCATGGTGTAGTATCGTTCTTTTTCCGTGTTGAATTATTAACGGTTGTATCCAAATTAAACGTATACATTACTGCAGGTGAGTCGTAGCAGTCATCCACTATCCATTCCGATGAAATCACCTGCAGCGAGCTAGTCAATTGGAATAATAAAGCAGTTAGGAGCATCTGGAAGTAAGATTTTTTTGTTAATTTGACACCATCCGTTTCCGTCCTCTTTGATTCGGGGACTTCCATTTCGGCAGCACGTGGATTGTCGAATCTTTGGTGAAGAGCATAAAGGGATTCAGATAAATGAACCCACTCTTCCGAAACCTTTTTGAGGAAAGAAAAGTAATTTGAAATATATTGTGAAAGAAATCCACCACAGAGAATCTATGCTCCTCAATTGACTCATTGGGACACAAGATTTTTGATCACAGACTTGTGGGAATTGAGGGCTGAACAAGGAGAGACCATCCAAGGAATTATTTCAGACACCGATAATCAACTAATGGTGAAATGCATACTCGTATGTATTGAAATTATTCATGCGGCCAACTCCACGGAATGCAATCCATCTGATTCAGTTCTGGGGCACGAATGAAAAAGGCTTATCACTATTTGTGTGATACCAAAGTTTGAGGATCGGCATCCACTGATTAAATTGTAATTCGTTCTATTTATTAATCAACATGTGGTTCTATTTCGTTTGATTTCTTGGATTTACTATAAGCATAGCCAAACTGATCAACATGTGGGACCCGAGATTGATCACAAAACCGTTTGAAGGGTGTTTATCCGTACGGCGAAGCTTCAAAACAGCAAATCTCAAAGTGACTCGAATATGCACTGCTAGGTTCCTCTGACCGTGAACGTGGAAAAGTTCTCGCATCCTATTCAATTCTCATTTATCTACGTGTAAGCTAAATTTTAGATCTATTCACCGTAATTCTAATGGACAAAGCATCATTCATAAATCATCTTATTAATCGCAAGATATTTGTAACCAAAAAATCTGATCCAAATTAGGATACAAAAACCCGTCCGCCTACAAACATTCAGATCCAAATGTAAATTTAAGATTTCTTTTATTGAATCTATATATCGGTAGATAAAACGTCAAATTTCCATAGGCTCACAGTTAACTTTTTCATGACAAGCACCATCTGCCCTATCCCAAGCTACTTTACAGCCAAAGATGGAGTAAGAAATTTTGTAATTTAGCATTCAATTATAGTGTTCCAACACGTGAATTCGATCGCGATCCAGACTAACATATGAACAACGATTTGCAAACTTGGACTTGTCCTCGCGAAAACACAATTGCTGTTTAATTCGCAATTGTGCTACCTTTGGTAACCGCTCAGCAAAATATCACATACACTATTTTATTCGCAATTACTCTAAATCCAAATGATAAATAACGATTCGACCATAAAAATCAGTTCCATCAACAAATAGTATTTTCAACTTTTTTGCAGTACTTGAGATTTCAAATACCTGCAAATCGCTAGTGTCTGTAGGGTAAATATTCTTCAGAAGCAAATCGTCAGCTATTATTTCTACATTCTTGCCGCAGAATCCTCCTTGAAACTGAATCTTTAATTTACTGAGTGTTTGTGGTTCGTCAAATTCTATTTGGACAAACTGACCGTTGCCTTGCGCAGAGTTCCAGCATGTTTCCGGATTATTATCGATCAAGAATTGCTTTCCATAGTTTTTGGAATCCTTGTTCAAAACTGAACTGGTTCGTATTTTTGCATTTCGCAACATGAAAAAAATTCTCGCTATAATTTGAGAGAATAAATCTAGCATTTCAAGGTTTATTGGCTATAATAGTGCCTCCGGATTTCCCAATAGTTTCCGATTTGGCCGGTATTGCCCCGTCATTAGTTTCGGTAACCAAATGAGAAATACCTTTTGAACTTTCACTATAGAACGGATTCCAAGCCTTCTCTGTTGATGATTTCGTATAAATCGCTCCTGATAATGAATTATTAGTTACCCAAAGTTTTGCTAAAGAATGGAACCAATGGGTAGATGTTCTTGTTGCTTCCATTGTTGAAGAAAGACAATATTGGGGGTAGAGCTGCAATGACCATCCCATAGGTGCCTACGGTTAGAGAGAGTTACCATAGTACACATTGATGACAGACGGGAATATCCAGATTAGCAATTCAAATCCCTTTATAAATCCAATAATGGGCATTGTATATCCAATTTGAAGGACTTGAAAGACAAGGTAACCGGGAATACCTCGTTTTTGTGCTATTTCAATCATCATTTTGAAATTGGTTTTCAATTTACCCCAAGTTCTTAGAGTAATTATCAGTCCGTATATTGTAGAGCAAATAGAGAGTATATATGTGGTTATAATTACATAAGAAAGATTGTATGGGGCAATTATTTGACCATTGACTGAGTATGGGTGGTCGATCCCACGCGCACTCATCTCTATCCAATACAATATTACTGCAATAAAACCAGGAATGATCCCCAATGAAAAGAAAGCAAATGGTCTTTTGATTACCCAGCTTCGAATGACTGAACCCTTTTCATCCATAATAGCATCTAATGCTAGTATCTGTAAAGTTCCAGCTATATAAATAGGCAAGCATCCTAAATTGAACAAAGTAGGATTGAAATAATGAATCCAAGAACTAAGCGTAGTGTTGATATCTGGGTGATCATAGTATAATGAGCCGACACCCCAATTATAATACAACAATTCAAATTTCGAAGTAATTGAAAAGACACAAAAGATTGTAGTATTGATAAGCTGCATTATAGAGCTGTATTGCATAGGTTGAAAACTCTTTCCAATAATTGCGCGAAACAGACCAACTGCTAGACATATGGATACAAATAGTCCATAGAAATCTAGGAGCAGGATTATCCCCACAAAGTATACGGATAGGCGTTGCAAAGGATCATAGTAGTTCATTGGTGAAAATTAAAAAAGAGAGATGATTACGATTGTAATCGCAACAATGGATGCCAAAGTAATCGCGACAATGGAATCCAGAATCAAAACACCAGGAACTAGTAGGATAAATTAATCGCTCTATATTATACATGATCAAATCCAGATTGTTATTCTTCTTAATGCAAACCACTAAAATAAAGGGACTACCAGTTTGACGTCATTTTGTGCTACTTTTCATCCGCCATGAAATTAACCGCGAGTCACAAGCTTATTCGTGCTTGATGTAAGAATCAAAATTCTTGATGTTCAATCTGCTACAGCTGAATCTGATCAACTCACCAACAAATAATTCCGTATACTCTGCTAAATAATCTTGTAGAAGCCTATTCAATTCTGCTTCTTTATTTGGATCACTTTTAAATTGAATAAAGCATTGATAAATGTAATTCACAAGTAATTCGCTTTGAATTCCAATCGCTTCCAAGTCCCTCGAGATCCACTCTTTCAACTCTGGTTTAACAATGATATCTGTCTTATTTACAATCGTTTTCTTTTTATACTTGTAGATGTACCTTCGCAATGCTAGTCCAGACATTGGACCCTTTCCCCATTTGCTCGGTTTGTATTTCAAGTCCTTCACTTCCAATATTTCAGAGTTGTTTGAAATTAGTTTGGTTTCCTGTTTACATAGCGGACATACTGGATTTGAAATTAGCCATTTCCTTATGCATGGAAAGCAGAAAGAGTGGTAGCAGGGTATCAGGACTGATTTTGTAGGATTTGAAAGACAAATTGAACAAGTCTGAAATATCAATGTATCCAAATCAACCGGTTCCATAGGCGGATATTCTGGTTCAATTACAGCCTCCAGTTGACTTTTGTTTGTAAGCGACATTCAAATTTGCAAATTTTTCAAATGGAAAGAATTTTTGAAAGGTTTGACCTATATGACTTTGAGAACGACGACCGATTCCAGAAAGGAAAAGCAGCACTAAGTGGGAATATTCTACAGATCAAGCATTTTTACTATTCCAAATTCCAGGAAAAGTTTGATTTGAATGCTTACTTGGAATGGAAGAATAAATCATCTTTAAAAAACACTGAAAGCACAGAGGACAAGGAAAAGGAAGCGCCAAAGCTGACTTTTCAAGAAATTATGGAAAAGATTCAAAAGGGAGAAGAGATTCCAGGAATCAAACAAATTCCGGATACCGTTCATGAAACCAGTAGCTCATCAAATGTAAAACCAATAAAGAAACCATGGGAATAATATTTAATATTACTTTTAGTTGACATGCAGATCTTCTACTATATTGTATTTAATTTAGATATTGCTTTATTAAACAGTGGTATTTCTGCAAGTCAGCTGCCCGTATAGCTCAGTGGTAGAGCGTTAGTCTTGTAAACTAAAGGCCCTGTGTTC
>JADIIZ010000057.1:0-85208 GCA_027604345.1 Boothiomyces sp. JEL0866
CCTAACCCTAACCCTAACCCTAACCCTAACCCTAACCCTAACCCTAACCCTACTATTTAGAAATGTTAGGCTGGTTTGAATTTCAAGTCGGAATGGCATTGGTATATCTACTTTGCTGTGGAAACTTTTAACTGTAACCCTTTGCGATTCATATTTTATTTAAGACTAGCAAGTTGGAAAGGTTAGTTCTTTTTTGTTTCGTCAGATGGAATCATCTCTACCTTTTGTACTTTGTGGGCTTTGCTTTTCCTTCCGTGAAAGAGCAATCCTTTTATTTGAAGAAACACAAGAATCATCAGCGATGCATGAATATTGGTTGAGCAGGTGTTTATCAAATAAAGAGTTTGTGGTGGGCTATAAACAATGTTGTATACGTAGATTCCAACGGAGATCCAATCTGCAACTACCAAGATTAAGCAGTTGATCACGGCTTTGCGCATCGGTTTGACTGCTATTACGGATTTTTCTTTTTTGAATTTGTATACCAAACTGGTAAGGTAGAACGCCTGGAAATCTAATATTAACCTTAACCCTACTATCATAAAATACGGCTAGCAGCGTATAAAGCAGCATACCTAGCTCAGCGTACTGTGTTAATTTGTATGTACCATTGAAATATTTGCTGGGTTTGTTTCATATCCAAGTTGTATAAATAGCCCACCACATAAAACGAAAAAGAGGACTGTAATTGCAATCTGTGCTCTTTTAATCTTTGCATATGTTATTCTGTCATTGAGGACCTTAAATAAATTGAGCGTCTTGTCAGATAGCGCTTACCTCCAGATTCAGTATATTCATCGTGTATACTAGGAACCCGCTAAACAGCGCTGCTATATTGAACCATATGCGAACTTTGGTAATGAAATAGAAGCTGCAGTAAAGAAACAGATGCATGACGGTTATTATTTGAAATGTTAATAATGTATATTTTTGGTATGTGTTGGAAATCGAGTCTTTTTTCAATATAATTCGGATAACTATCATATTTAATACTAGTGTAATTGCTGATACTGTCAGCGATACGATTCCGGTCAATGAGTTATAATCAAGTGTTGTAGACATTTAGTGATGTCAGCTAAAAAGTGAAAATAGAACAATACCTTGATAGTTGGTCATCCGAGTGTGAATACGTTCAGCTGAATCTGAATAGTTGTTAAGGGTTATGGCAAGTAGCGGTGGGTGCAGGTATTGGTTTATCTTTCTTTCTGCCATGGAACAGCAAGTCTTTCATGTGTAGAAACACTGTAATCATTAGTGATCCATGAATGTTCATTGAACAGGTATTCAAGAGATATAGTGTATCTGGAGGGTAGAAAATGATGTTGTAGATATAGAGACTAACTGATATCCAATCGGCTAGAACGAGCACCAGGCAGATTAAAATAGCTTTTCGCATTGGTGTTGATAGAGCTTGTTTCGTTTTTACTTTCTTGAAGTGGTAAATCATGCTTGTCAAGTAGAACGCTTGGAAATTGTCGTACAGGATGCAAATGAGAATGTAGATTAGCATCCCAAATTGAGCATACTGCTATTAGGAAAAGTTACTTGGGCTACAAAAGTAGGAATCGCATTTTGGTAAAACATTTGAAATACTAGCCCTCCAGAGCAAAGAATTAGCAGGATAAAATTGGCGGTTTTTGCCTTTGCAATTTTTGTATCTGTAATACCATCATTGAGCACTTTGAATAAGCTTATAATCTATGTTAGAATCTGTTACCTCCAGGTTTATAAAGTTGATAGAATACAACATCAATGCCGTGAATATGGTCGCAATTTCAAACCAAATCATTGATTTAAATGCAAAATAGAAACAGCAGTAAAGCACCAAGTGAAAAATTGCAATGATCTGAAAAGCCAGTAAACTGTATTTTAAGAGAGAATTTCGAACTATTCCTTGACGAGCTATTTTGTAAACGACAATTATATTAATGCACACGGAAATGATTGACACTGCGATTGAAACTTTTCCAGTTACAGAACTTGGGTTTAGTTGAGTTGACATTGGCGAATTATTGATAAGCTGGACAATCGTCCACAGGAGATGTCATCATATGAAATCATAATTGCTATCAGAGATTTTACTTGTTACATTAACAGGGTTAATCTATGTCGGTTTCAAACATTATAAAAATATACTGCGGCCTTTGCTGTACATCTCAACTCAGATTGTGTTATCCCCATCGTAAAGTTTAGATTTTTTATAGTTACATCAAAGAAATAGTATTGATCAAAGAGTTGGTATTTATCAAAGAATTAGTATTTTTACTAGGTAATAACTGGATTTAGTTTCACTGCAGTTTCATCCATCCTGCGCATTTGCTCATGCTTCTTTTTTCCGTGGAACAAGAGGTCTTTGATATGGAGAAATACTATAATCATAAACGAAGCGTGGATATTGGTAGAGCATGTGTTGAGTAAATATAATGTATCTGGTGGATAGTATGTGATATTATAGATATACAGTCCAATAGACACCCAGTCAGCAAGGACCAGGACGAGCCACATGAGGATTGCATTTTGCATTGGTTTTGTAATCGGTATCGTTGATTTTACTTTTTTAAAGTTGTATACGATACTAGTCAGATATATGGCTTGGCAATCAAAGTTAAATGAATCTTACTATCGTACAGGATTGTAAACAAAATATGAACCAACATTCCTAATTGAGCATACTAATATTAAATACGCTTACTAGAGCGGCAAACGGAGGTATTTCGGTATAAAACATTTGCACTACCAATCCTCCTGAGCAGACTATTAGTAAAATCAAGATTCCCACTCTAGCTTTCCAAATCTTTTTTTCAGTTATCCGATCATCTAGCGCTTTGAATAATCCCAATATCTGGTAAAATAATTGTTACCTCTAGATTTAAAGAGTTTACAGTGTATAGAATGATTGCGGTGAATAGCGTTCCAATTTCAAACCAAATCATGTCTTTAAAAATAAAATAGAATCCACAGTACAAGAGCAAGTGTAGTATTGTTACTATTTGAAAAAACAAGAGTTTGTATTTTAATTTAGCGTTTGCGATTACGTTCTTGCTGAGAATCTTTTGGATTACATAAGCATTAACCATTACTGCGACTACCCCTAGTGCTATCGATGCTATTCCTGTGTCTGAATCTGCATTAAGTGTGGTAGACATATGGTTGAGAGAATATGAAGAGACTACTTTTTGACGTCACCACATAATATGGACGACACTCTTGAAAGGGATGCAATACGACAATATTGCTAAATAGAAGGGTTAGGGTTAGACGGGCAATTAATTTATTTAGTTCTCTTGTGGATACCACTACTATGCAAGGTACCTTGGAATGTAATGTCTTTTAATCTATAAAGTACAAATGGAATGAATGAAGAATTAAATCCAATAAAGCACTGCGTGAGCAAATATAAACTCTGTGGAGGCTGGTAAATTGCAGTGTACGCGTACAGACACAATCCTAAGATGAGAAAAAGTTACCAATCCAGTCAAATATAATCAATCCGAAATTTAGCAAGACCGTGTTGTATAATTTAAGCTTAAGGTCCACTGTAGGCTTTTTTTTGGATTTGTAAATCAAAAATGGAAGGTAGAACCCTTGACTAGTGGCATGTATTATGGTAGCCATAGAGTAGAGCATTATATTGTATACAGTAATCTTTTTGAGACGAAACTTACCTTGTCCAGTACCAAGTTTGGATGCGAGTACTTTATGGCTATTTGAATCGAAAGGCAAATTCCAATTAAAAAAGCCCACAAGAAATAAATAAAGATTCCTACATTGATTTTGGTTTTGGTGATTTTGTCATTCAGCACTGAAAAGATTCGCAAGATTTCCAGATTAATGATACTCGAAGAACAGATGGTAAAAACACCAATAATTGCTGAAGTGTTGAATATACTGTAGCTCATATCAATCGTATAATAGACTGTACACGTGGATATCTGCACTATGTTTAATAGTTGTGATATAACCAAGAATACCCGTAGTCTGGGATTGTTTCTTTCTCTGTATAAAAAGTAGAGCGTTCCAAAGCTTGCCAAAACTGATAAAAAGCATGCTGTCAGTGTTATCACTCCAGTACTGCTCCGCAAATTTAGATATGTAACCATTTGTAAAATTCTGATGACGTATGTAAACTGAATATTCATGATTGCGATATTCTAAACTCACAATTAGATATAAATTAGTCCCATATTCTGTCGCTCATTTTCCTACAGTCGTTACATTTGTTTGGTAACCGCCTCTGTTCTAGCGATTACTCTCCTGATGATAGAGAATTTATACTCTAGACTATTCAATCTTTAATATTTATTGCATGATATAATAAAACATTGCTCCAGAACAAAACCCAACCATGTGACAAGTATTAAAGTAAACCAGGTCTGCCGCCAACTGAACAGATTTAAATATTCCCAAATACATCAATTGCGCCAAATCATGTTCCTTCTTTAGCTTGTACTCTTTTCTGTATCGCTTTGCGTAAATCTCGTTGATTTTGGAATAAATGCAAACCATTTCCGCACCCATGAATCCATAGGCTGCACAACTACTTCCAACCAGGGAATATCTAGTCTTGAACTGAGTCTTCCAGTTGGTGAATACGTCTGTCCATACAGCAACAGTAGAGTTATCAAACACCGTAGTAAGTTTGCTAATATCACTCTTTATGATTTCCAACAACTGATGATCATTGTGAAAAATTACAAACCCAAGTGCGCCAGAAATCACACTGGTCAAGTATAAACTGCAAGACCCGATGAATCCTAAATCAAGCAATAACGCAGAGGAAGTAATAGACAAGAAATTTGTAATCAGATGGTAGGAATCTACATGGTTGAAAGAGTGCGTTACTATTGATTTCCAGCCTATTGACTTGTCATGTACAATGAAATGATGGTACTCTGATTTGGTATTGTAAAACAGTAAATCCAAGCTTCCTATTAATCCGATAAAAACCGCCGTGCCAAACTGCATTTTTTGAGATTACAAATTTAAAGTAAAAAATATTCTCTCGTGTTGTATAGGTTTGCATTCATCTCTTGTTCTATTGTGGTTCGGACTCATCTCTTGATTCTGGCACTCCAGCTTCTCGTTTTAACCCTAAACAACTATTGGCAACTCAAGAGTGGATTTAGTTTTTTAAATTTCTTTTATTGACATTTTGGGAAGAGGATCAGCTTTAATCTCATTCCACTCTATTTCATTATCAATCTCGTCATCTACCTGCCCGACAACCATTATAGAATCACCTACAGTAAAAGTAGAAAAACCTCGTAATAAAAATAAGCCTAATTCATCCTCTATTGTCCCATCAAGTGAAAAAATGCGTTCCTTGGTTTGAGACAAGATTAGATTTGTGGTCTGATCAAATCCTAGTAAGGTTCCGATTAATATTTTACCGTCGTTTGTAAGGACAGATACTTTGGTATTTACTAGAGACTGCAGTTGAAGTTCTGCCCTTTGCATTTGATCTGAAAAAAATAATGAATGAAAAAGAATTTTCAAATAGAGAATTGTTTGGATCAGATACAGATGATGGGTTATCGGATATCGGATTAGCAGAAGATAGTTTTGTTTATTCTGCCCAAAATAATTACACTTCCGAGACTTTTCAAGACAATATTTATAATGTAATACCAGAATTGCAAAAGCTACCCAATGGAATGACCATATTAAAAAAGGAAATCCGCAAGACAGAATTAGACAAACTATTATCTTTTGTTGGACCAAGACTAGTCAATAACCAATCAATGCATTTTGGTCCGTTACCCAAAGAATTAGAAATACTTTTTAAATACGGTGAATTTAATCAAATGATTGCCAATTATTACAATATTGGAGATGGAATAATAGATCACATCGACTTGGAGAGATTTGATGATAAAGTACTGATTTGTTCTTGCAGTGGTTGATGATTACTAATAAGGCACTTGTGTAATGGAATTCAAACACTTGTATTCGGATCATATCTGTTATTGTTTCTTGGAACCTGGTGATATAGTTTTGTTGCAAGGCGAAGCAAGGTATTTTAATGTAACAAGATGGGATTATACTCACGGGATACCGTTTAGGAATTTTGATATTCTCAATGGCAAGAAAATTGATAGAACTGAAAGAATTTCTATTACACTTCGTAGTCTTGCCAAGGAGTAGAAATAAATTCGACTGTGTGTATAGAATGTACCATCCAGTACATCTTTACCTTTCTTCAAGTCTACACAAGAATCCAGAATCAAATATAACCAGCATTCCTCAAGTATTCAGTGTGAGCACTGTAAGGTACTACCTGGATGAGAATACCTCAGAAAAATATTACGAGTTATTTTATTCTTGCATTTTCTTTAGGTACTGCATTCGTTGCTTGATCAAATCAATCCCTTCAGTGTCTTTCCATGTCCCTTTAACTAAATCCTTGAGGACCATTTCCCTCTCATTTTCAAAATGATTCTTTAAATAATCTAATGAATTATTATCTACATCAATGGAAATTACTAGATATAGGATTTGCCAATACTTTTTGAATGTACGAATTCATATTTTCATAAGTAACAAACGAAACAGAGTTGTTCAACAAATAAACCAGTGAATTCATTCTCTTGTCTGAAATCTTTTTCTGGTTCAAAATGTAATTCTGCAACCTCTGTTTTTTACGCTCGTCAATGAATTCTTTCCATTGATGAACCGACTCGCCTTTGAGTAAATCTGTTTTTTCTTGCTTGTATTTCTTTATATCCAAGTCTTTGAATTCTCTAATTTCCATTTGCTGCTGTTCAATCTGCTGTTGTTTTTCCTGGTTTCTCTTTTGGTTTTCCAAGTGTTCGTTCAAGTACTTTTTACGTATTTCAGTCATTTGCTTATTGAACAGCGTCTTTGGATGAATCGGTCTTGCTCTCATTGTTTTTTTTGATGCAGAAAAAAATATTTTGAACTTGAAAAAATAAAGCACAAAATGTAAAAGATAAAGAGAGTCTGAATGGTTTATAATCATGTGATTATGACTGTATGATTGATATAAATCTACTTTGTTTTTGGAAAAAAAAAAGTAATCTAGAATGCAGAGGCTCGCAAGATACACTCCAAGGCTACGCCAAGTACGATTCTACCAGCAATTACCAATGAACACTGTCATCAAGTTTGTGCCGCAGCAGGAAGCATGGATCGTTGAACGAATGGGGAAATTTCACTCTATTCTATCTCCAGGACTAGCAATTTTATTACCATTCCTTGATACAATTAAATATGTGAAAAATTTAAAAGAAGTAGCTGTAGCTATTCCATCTCAATCTGCGATTACTCAGGATAACGTAACTCTCTCCCTTGATGGAGTTCTTTACTACAAAATCTTTGATGCTTACAAAGCATCTTATGGAATTGATGATTGTGAATATGCTATTACTCAACTGGCGCAAACCACAATGAGGGCAGAGATTGGTCAAATGACTTTGGACAAAACGCTAGCTGAAAGAAGTCACTTGAACCAAAGAATTGTACAATCAATGAACCAAGCATCTTCGGAATGGGGTATCCAATGTCTCAGGTAATACTTGATAACAATAGATATGAAATTAAAGATATTCATCCGCCTGAAAATGTTGTAGCTTCAATGCATCAACAAGTATCTGCAGAAAGAAGAAAAAGAGCAGAGATTTTGGAATCTGAAGGTCAAAGACAAGCTGCAATTAACGTTGCTGAAGGACAGAAACAGTCGCAAATCTTGGAGTCTGAAGCTTACAAAGCTCGACAAATTAATACAGCTGAGGGTGAAGCTCAATCCATTCTACTAAAAGGTTACACTTTATTAATGTTAGCTCAAGCTAATGCTGAAGCTATTGCAAGGATCAGTAAAGCATTGCTAGATGAAAAAAGCAAGGAAGCTGTTCAATTGAATATTGCTGAAAAGTATATTGAATCGTTCGGCAATATTGCCAAAGAAGGTACTACGGTTATTGTACCGCAGAATGTTGGTGATGCAGCCGGGATGGTTACTCAGCTAATGGCTGTAATGAAAGCAAATAAATAACCAGATATCAAAGTTGCGGCTGATTCCTTTAGTTTATTCAACACAGCCAGAATCCTACTTTATTTATACTGCCTAATTTTATCAAAATCAACGAGTGAAACATCAAACCGTTTTTCCCCAAAAATGAAATTCGGATTATTGATTACAGCTATAAATGCCCAAGCGTTTGGCTCAGAAGGCACCTGCAATACAAACAAGGATTGTGCATTTCCAAACAGTTATAAATGCTTAAACGGAATTTGTTATTCTGTGTTCTTTATGCAGGAAGCTTGCGGTTCTTGTGCTCCAGAACATGAATGTCTCAACAGCTTTTGTACACCATCACCAGTGATATGCCCAAAGAATGATTGTAAAACTGGGTTTGGGTGTGTAAATAATATCTGCGTAGCTCAGTACGATTCTTGCGCCAATTTTAAAAATGTTTGTGGAAATCAGTATTGCAACATTACCCAAAATAAATGTCTGGATTATGGAGAGTCGTTTTGTAAAACGCACAGTGATTGCGCTGCTGGTGAAGGATGCTACAATGGGGGCTGCTCAAAGAATTTCATTTTGACGTGGTATAATTTCTATATCCCTACTGCAATCTCTATATTTTCTTTAGGAAATGTTTTGCAAAAGGTGTTTGAAAATGCGAAACTGAGGCAGAAATGGGCCAATAAAAGGGAATCGCTAAAGGCAAAGAGCTGATCTTGAACGATAGAGCGCAAATCTTTTTTATTTTCAATAAATTCTATATACCATCCTTATAATATTCGCCTTTGCTTGGTTACTATTATCAGGTACGCCGAGAATTTCAACCGTGTTATATCAAAGCTCTCTGTTATTGATTTGCAATAAAATTAGTATTTGAGTAACTGGGGCTATTGTAGAGTATGGAAAAGATGCGTATTGGCGAAAATAGTTTGTGTAAGTTTGACCAAACGGGAATGTTTCAAATTGATTTTTTCTAATGATTCTGTTACCGTTGTTACCTTTAATAAATGCTCAAGCTGCAGGATCAGGTGGTAATTGCGATACACATGCAAATTGTAACTTCTTTGAGGAATGCTTAAATGGTGTGTGCTATCCGTCGAATTTTATGGAGTCGCCGTGCGATTTTGCTTGTGCTTCAGGATATACATGTATCAATAATCGATGTTTACCTATTGCAGCTGAATGCAACAAATGCAAACCGAATTTTTACTGTGTTGATGGAGTCTGTGTTGCAAAAACTGATAAATGTTCTGCCTTTCCTGGTGCCTGTGGAGATAATCAATACTGTGCAAGGTTAACTGATATTTGTACCAATTACAACGATGATAATTGTAGGAACGACAATGACTGCTCATCATCGTACAAGGGATGCTCAAACTCAAAATGTATAGACAAAAACTCCAACTGCAACTTGTTTCCAAACGCATGCGATGATACTCAATATTGCAACAATTCAACGAATAAATGTCAGAATTATGGAAAAGATCACTGCTTGAAAGATACGGATTGTCAAACCTGCGATGGTTTTTGTATTAATTCATCCAACCCATATGGGTGCTTTAATAACACTTGTCTAGTGAAAAATACCAACTGCACAATCTTTGCGGATGCTTGTGGTCAAGGATATGGCTGCCAAAATCAAACAAGCACATGCACACAGTTTTCTGACAATTTCTGCACCAAAAATGAAGATTGTACAGCTGGCAAAGGTTGTCACGGTGGAAAGTGTTTTAGTCTCGAAGATAATTGCAATTTGTTCAATGGCGCTTGCGGGCCAGGAAGGAAGTGTGTAAAGACTAGTTGTGAGACATTATACGTCTTAACTTGGTACAACTTTTATATTCCATTGGCGATTAGTTTCTTTAGCATTGGAAATATCCTGCAAAAAGTATTTGAAAACGCAAAATTAAAACAAAAGTGGGCTAAAAAGAGGGATATTCTCAAAGTAACAATCAATAAAAATAACTGATTTACATGGAGTTTGCTAATGTAGTAAATGGGGATTTACAAGCAAGTATAAAGCATAACAGAGCTTTGGCTAATATATCTGCAAACAAGGTGATTTAAATCGTTTACTCCAAGATGTTTAATCGATTGTTCTTTGTCAAAACCGGTCAGATCCACTTGTTTGGGACAAGACATTCGGATTTCTTCTCGCTAATCAATTTCAAAGAAAAAATTGAATCTGTTGTGAAAATTGTCGGTATATATTGGTGTAGTAGCTCCAGTGTTGTAGTATTGGTTCAGCTGGATTTTAATATCCGTTACAGGCTTTGTATCTGTTCCAATCAGGGAATCGGACACCGAACCCTAAAAGTCTTTTCAAGCTTAAAGTAAACTTGTCATGAGTTTTAAACAAGTGGTGATTCTCATGTAAGGATCTTAAATATCGTCGGATCCGTCTCGCCAAAAATAAAAGAAACTGTATTCGCTGTCAATCAATACGAAGAGATCTTTGGATCCTACTTATAATGTTTTATAATCAAGGCATCAAATCTAATTTTCCATTAAATCACGATCACTTTTCATTGTTGAATTAAGCTTTTCTCGTTTTCTGATTAAAAATAGTTTATCCCAATCAATTGAATCGACTCTAATCCTTTATTTTCTTTAACTCTTCAATTTCCTTGTAATTCATTTTTATGCAAAAGGAAAGCAACTGTTTGATAGTTCCACTGATGTGTACAACTCGCATACTGCAGAAAAATACTCCATGCCAGCACTCTTTGAACTGATCCCTTGGAACTCTTAATATCAGGATATTTGTGTGTGGGGAATAATATTTGACCGCTATTGGCAAGTGCAGCTGGTATAATTCTTCAATAGAGTCCTTGATTGTAGATAACAGATAGTGTTTGTCTTTTCGTTCTTCTGGGTTCACTTTAATCAAAAAGTATCTGTTTTTGAATCTCACCATTTTTTTTGATTTGGTGAAATTCAATTTTAGCTGACCAAGCATATCGCAGGATACTTGGATTGAAATCAAAGCATTCACGGATCAATTAGTAGGAGATTCTAGAAGAGATGTCGTAATAGTTTCCAGAAATCAGTGATCTTTTGAATAATCTATAATTTTTATAGATACTGGATCACTAGCTGGATTTAGGATATCGAATTGCAATCAGAATAACTACTGAACAAGTATCTGACCAATTTTCATCAAATCAACGATATCTCAATTGCAAAGTGTCAAAAGTCTTTTTCACAGCAGATTCAGGTTGTTTATGTGCTATTAATTTTATATCGAAAACAACAAACTTTATTCTAATCAGCAGTCATAAGTTCCATCCTTGTTAGGGCAGCAGTCGTCACAATCACCGTATCCATCACAGCAGAAAGTACATCTTCCAACTTGACGGCATCCTCTCCAGCCTTGCAAAGCAACTGGCTTGGATGGAGTGTTTCCTTCAGCATTTGGGTGAGCAGCAGCAAGAGATCCAGCGATGAGCGCGAATGAGAGAATGAGAGACTTGAACATTTTGTGATTAATGGGAAATACGCGAGCTTTTATAGTACAAGTTCCTGATTTAGTTCACAGATTCCATATGGTCATAAAGTTCATTTATGTCTTGTATATGGAATGGAATTTAAGCTTGGCTCTCGTTCCATTTGTGAATTACCGTTTACCTAGCAATATGCTGCGCTGTGTGAAAAGAACGGAGAATCTTGGTAACAAGAATAAAAGAATTCAGCTGTTGTCTACCTTTTTGAATTGAAACACATTCAAGTGACATGATCACTGACGTCTCTCAGTAAGTTTAAAAATCTATAAAACTTTTAGGAAAGGGAAAACCCATGAAAAACTTGTCTTGGATTCTCTGCGTCCATATTTATTTCGGTATAGGCTTTTTGCGCTCTGTTGGACATTCAATTCTCTAATATTTTAATTTTTCTTCCTTTTGCTTTTGTCTTTGCCTCGCCGAATTGTAGACGAGAAACTTTGGTTTGCTCAATCAGTAATTTTTAACCGAAAAAGAAAAAGGATAAACCTCAAAATACAACTGTCCACCATCATCGCGGTTTAATCTTTCATACTCTAAAGCTTTTCTTTTTCCTTTAATTCCAGTTCCCTGGTTGATTGGAAAAGCGTACACTGAACAGTAAAAGCATGCACTGACCAAGAGAGACATCTGAGGCAGTCATGATACAATTACTTTCAAGTGCAATTAGGAAACATTTATAATCAATCATTGTACGAGAAATGTGTTTATTCCAACCAAATGGATCCATGACAATTAGTGGTCACCTTCTTTATCGGCTTTAACAGCATTGATTCCCCAGCGTTTATCATGATGGGTTTCACCATTGTCAGCCTTTACAGCATTGATTCCCCAGCGTTTATCATGATGGGTTTCACCATTGTCAGCCTTTACAGCATTGATTCCCCAAGGTGCTGCAATGGAGGTAGCGAAAAGAGCGAATGAGAGGATTTGAGCTTTAACCATTTTACTATTTGATACGAAAAATCCCAAAATTAAAAGACTTTATATCACATTGAAATTGCGCCTATTCATTCGGAACTTGTATACACCAAAGGATGTCTGACTGCTTTTTTGAATATTGGCGGCTCACCAAAGGATAATAGTTTTAGAACAGCAGACTTTGAGTTATCAATCTGATGAATATCTATGATTAAACTCGTCGTATTTATTCATTACGTATACGAAATTCAGTAATCACTATTAGCGTATATCATTTATTGTTTGCTCTTATTAACGATGTGAATTTGCCACGCCATTGTACTCCAGAATTCAAGAATCAAAGGAGCGGAGCAAATGAATTGGTAGGCTCTCAATTTACACGGACAACACTAAAAAATAGTTAATAAACCCAAAGTAAGAATCCAACTTCCATCGAATGCGTCATATTAATGAACCTATCAAAACCAAGATTACTGTAGCATGAACGGAAGCACGATCTGTGTATCCTGTTGGATTAGAGTCCACTTTGACTGCTGGAGGGTTCTGTGTTGGAGGGATAATTGGAGCCTGTTTACTGCCATTGGTTTTTGACCCAATCCTCGAATATATGTACCATTCGGATTTCCTGAACTTGCTTTACAATTTGGATCGCCTGGACCCGCTATAGTTCCATTTGCTTGAAATTAGCCCATGTGGCCATGACGGGACTGTGTGAATAGTTTAGTTGACGTTTAAAGTTAAATCTAGTAATGGAATAACAAATTGGGATATCTAGCACAATATATTAGTAATTGAACAACATGTAACCCGCTAATGCAATCAAGTACAAGATACTCATATTTTGAATGGCGCCATCTGCTGGATCTGGCGAGGTTGGAACAACAGGTGGTGGTTGCGTTGGCGGTGCTTGATGCTGATCACTCACGCCATTCATAATTATTGAAAGGGCATTCATCAATTCGAGGTTGTTCATGGCAATATGAATATTATTCGCATTTAGAATTTGTGATTGATTCCAGCTTGCACTGTTACAATTCATATTATCGTCGCAATATGCCAACATGGCTACAACTGATTTTTGAATCCTAGTTTTGATCGTATCCTTTAATTTTTGGTCTTGAGTAACTTGATAGAGCACTCCAAGGCCTCTGACAAATATTCCTTTCGGGGCTACTGATGTTACATCACACTTTGGATCACAGTAGTCTGTGATTATTCCATCCGTTTGGAATAAATCTAATGCTTTTGAAGCGATTTTTTCTGCAAATGACAAGTGTGTGCTATTTTTTGAAACACTATAGAATGATGCCATTGCAGCAACTATAGAACCATAAATATAGGATGGTGCGGTATACACCCCTGCAGTTCCGTTAAGTGGCAAGCTCATTGAACAAGGTCCGACTCTACTTTGAACATTAATTCCATCCGCAGTCATGTAATCTGGAAATATCAGCTTTTCAGCAATCCAGTTAAACATTCTGTACGATAAATCTAGATATTTCTTTTCGTTTGTAATATTGTAGATTTGCGAGCCAATTAACAGGTGTTGTGCGTTTGAAATTGCAGATTTATAATACCTCGCTGTTAATTACGATTACTTTTGTCTCTCATCTGTGCTTTGTCTTGCTCTCGACCAATAAATTCCACCATCGCACTCATCGGTCCAATCTGAATTTGCTTCGTTATACGACTCTATCGCTAGGTCTAGATATCCAATGCCACCCGGCATAGCTTGATCTTTGCCATAGATTTCTGCGCCAGCCAGAGGAACCAGTGCCCACCACCTAAATTAACAGTTTTGTTACATCAGATCATCATTCCATACACCTAAAATTGCACTAATGCCTTTATCCGATCCTAAAAAAGATCCAACTTTTCCGTACGAAGCCAAAGTTACAGCATTTACGATATTGTTTCCAAATTGAGTGTCTCCAGTAATTTGTGTGTAATCCATCAATGAACTCCAAAATACACCGCATTCATACCAACTAAACGAAGTTGGATCCCCATCTGTCTTGTGCTGAGGAAAGCAACCCTTTCCGTCCGATGTCCTATTGCTCCCCGTGGGAACATAAAGTGAGTTTAGCTTTGCTGCAGTTTTTGCAGCAAGGGCTTTGACAGCCGCTTTATCATTAACGTTAACCACAATTGAATGGACTGCAGAGTACAAGAAAAAGAGTTTCATTTACTGGAATGAGAGTTTCTTACCTTTTATCATTCTTTTCGAGCCAGCCACATTAACACAAACCTTTCCAAAGTGTTGTTAAGATGGATTAAAATTGAAAAATTTAAAGAGACACCCATAACAGTGGGGTTCGAATCATTCGGATAAGATTGAGTAATGAGTGATTGCCCGAACTATAGCCAGAAAATACGTCAAGTTGGATGATGTTGAGGAGACATAGTACCGACTTCTCAATGCTGCAATCTGATGCGATTACATTAGTTTCAACAAACCATGATGCGATTACATTAGTTTCAACAAACCATGACGGTATCACCTCGTCATGAGTGTAGAAAAGGGCTTGAAAATTGCAATGGTGAAAAAGAACTTTGCTAAATTCATCAATACAAATATCAATTAGTATGACTTCAAGTTTTACTGGCTTGACCATCAAAAATATATATTTTTGACGTACAGAAATTGTAGAACCCTAGTGGGCCATGTGAGGTTTGTGTCAATCCTTTGTGATGACCTCTTTAAGTTCCGGAATACATAATCCAAGAAATTGCAAAAGCGCTTGAGAAATGGAGTGGATCAAAATATTTCCATTAATTTTGTTGGTGGTAGCAGTTGTCGTCCCTCCTTTGGAAGACGATTTTCTAGTATTTTGGAATGGATCTTCGGTAGCACTGGCAGATTTTGTTACCCAATATGAATGCCAATCTGTAGGATATTGTTTGGTGTGCAGTCAATTTAATGGAGAATGCTGTTGGAACAGCAACCTAGTAATGTACTCTTGTTAATCAAATAAACTGTAATTGTATATATTTTCTAAGCATGGTGCACTTACGTGTCTAGGTGACAAACTAATTCTGTATACATTAAACTATTTCAAACAGTGATGATAGTTTCAATAACCAATTCATTACAGCAAGTGTATGCTATTGACGCGACAATAAAATGATACTCATGATCAATCCACTTAAGGCCCCTGCAAATTCAGACAAGCACTTATACAATTGCAAGTTAATTATAAAGCCAGTATATCGGGTTATTGCACGAGCGCTTATTCTTGGTACAAGTAATCAATATAAAGTTATTATCAGTACGATTACTGATTGGTTCGAGTGTTTGCAGCTATTTTTGATCTTCCTTTGCAAAGCCTTACTCGGTGATTATATTAAAAACCCTGATTCACTAAAAAAGCACTCAGACAACATGATTTCACAAATGACTTGTTTCAGATTCTTATCACAATAGAGACATATTCCCGAAACATGTTAATCTTATTCATGCTTAGACTGCACATGGCGCCGGTTGAATTTCAAACTTGTACCTAATTCTCCTTTGTGGTAACCTGGTAGGAGCAACTGCAGGATGATCACAATGTAGTAGTTCCTGAGTTTACTGCGATAAACTTATGGTCACAAAAATTAAAGCCATCCAGATGGATTATCCGCTTGCATCATGTTGATTTAGAAACTGTGAAAGTTTCTGTTTTCTTATTCCAAATCCAATTTTTTTGTTTTTCAAATTACAAATGGAGATCTTGGTTCAAGCTATCGAAATGCTAGAACTAGACTTACTCACATCATCGACCGCTTTATTATATGTTTATAGATATCAGCAATTTGAAAAGAATCAAGAAGGATTTCAGGCTCCGTTTCATTTGATATCAGCAGCAGCTGTATTCTTGGCCTGTAAGCAGACAGGATGTAAACGAAAACTAAGAGATATTATTAATGTATTTTATTTTATTATCCAAAAGCAATTATTAGAAATTGACGACGTATTCTGGAAGTTGAGGGATTCAGTTGTTTATGCAGAGTACCTGTTGTTGCGTATACTAGGCTTCGATCTACTACCTGATGATCTGATTAGAGAATTTGTTTATACTATTGAACGGAAGAGACTCGGACGAACCAAAGTACAGATGATGCACTATTACTTGTCAAAGCTTTTGGTATTGGACGATATTTCAGATCTTCGGTTAAAGCAAGATTACAATACAATCATAGATGCTTGTCTGTATCTTGTAAAAGAAAGAGAGCGGAATGACAAAATTATGAACTTGGTTTCGCAACTTTAATATAATCCTGGAATGATCTATTATCCATTTTCCCTTGAGAATTTCCTGGCCCTGTCAGTTGCTATAGGGTACTTGGATAAGGGTGCAGAAGAGTTGAAAATACTTTTAAAGCGAGTATGGAGAAACAGGAGTCGAAAATCAACAGTGAAGCGAAAGCCGCAGCTCAAATCGAATCTTGAGCTAGTTTTTGGATGAAAACCGACTTTATGAATTTCAACCCATTTTATTGAAAATGCCATCTGAAATGAGTGCTACTATTTTTGGGGCTTATGTGCAATCAGTATCGCAGTTTCCCTTGTTATCGCAGCATTGCACACAGTGATTTCCAACAGGGGTGCAATGGCTTCTTTTCATAACATGTTCTTGACGATTGAATAATTCCTTGTTTTCGGGGGTGACAGCTGCAAGAGTAGAGGCAGCAAGAGTAATGAAGAGTGACTTGAACATTTTTAGATACCATTAAAGCAAAACACTATATTTATATTCACATTGAATTGTCACATGATTTGCAAACACGCAATGTGCTTGTCACCGCAGATGTAAAGCTATTTGATTAGAATTTCAGAGTTTTTTGCGAGCTGAATTATCTTTTATACTCGGCTAGTTTTTAGAGTTTGGAATTAATATCATTTTAATGATCGTAGATATCTTCAATATTCATCTATACATTGTTTACAACTGGATTTCGGAGTACCCTTCCGAATTATTTTGTGTAATCACATAGAGTCAATGATAGTGTCTTTTTAATATATCGGCCGAATATACGTACTTTTGATAACAAGAGTTGTCGTAATCTGTAAACTGATCCCTGGTTTGTTGAGATACAGAATCAACTACAGGTTCAAAATATCACGAAATTGCGGGAACTATAATCAAAAGTATTGAATGATTGGTTGTAATACTTGAAGATTAATTTGGCCCAATGTACATTCAAATGAACAAAGCAGATGATTAAGATCAATAAAGCTGAAATTACAATTAAACACTGATTCGTATTAATGAAATTCATTTTGAAAGACAATCAATTTATTCTAATAAGCAAATTTGAAGGCCTTTGTTTAAATGCATTCAGTGTCGCAATTTCCTTGAAGATCGCAGCATTGCATACAGTGATAAGGCAATCTAGTACATTTCATAATACCTTTTGCGAAAACAGAATTCTTTGCGTTTGCAAATAGAGTATCGTCTTTAGGCGGGACAGCTGAAGCAAGAGTAGTGGCAGTTAGAGCAGCGAGGAAAAGAACGTTGAACATTTGGATGTCTGTCTCAAGAACATCAATCTATTTATATCAGAAAAGGTCGGCCAATTTCGGAGATACCCTTAGTGTGGTGAAATTCTATTATACAGTGAATCTATTTCTTTGAGGTTTGTGGGGGCCGTGGAGTTCTGTGTAAATTCGGAAGGGTTTTCGGACGCGAGCCACCTCATAAAGTATCTCTAATATTTACGAATGCAGGAACAGAATTTGATCATCATCTAAAAATTCCTATCCGTCAATTTCTATGCGCAGACTTTGCAGCAGTTTCCACTAAAACCCCATAAGTTCTCTATTTATTAATGGCCTACCAACATAACACCGTAGGGCAAAGCAGTATTACGCCAAAGATTATAATGTTCAAGTCTCGCTTCTGCCAGGCTTACTTTGCCTTCAGCTGACTGAAGAAATCTGCTGCAAAGACAAACAAGGACAATACATGAACTGCGATGGCAACATTTTCCAAGATAGACAAAGATTCCTTTTATGTAAAATTATGAAATCTTGTACATCCAACTATAAAATATAAAGTGGTTTCAAGGTGTCTTTATAAAGGTAACAGCGTTTTCAACAGTAACACGATCAGTAACCATAAACCCTACCCATGGAATGATCTGGAACTGTAAAGTGAGGTTAGCAGTAGTTCCTTGCAATTTGTCTGCCAAATCATATATCGGATATTCGCCTCTCTTTTTCTTGTACTTTATAAGCGCATCTTCCTTATTCCTAAATTAATGATAGTTACCAAATAACATCATCCCAAACAACAGCGTGATTCAAGTGGTACTGGTCGTTGCTAAATTCACAGATTACAGATACAAACAACATCTTTGTGTTCCAATTGAAATAATTTCTCAAATCCGCATCGATATCAAAATGTAGCTTTCCTAGTGTCGGTTTATTCTTCCAGTCGTTTGGGATTCTTCCTTTTACCAGAGTGATTTTTGCTGGTTTTAAAGTTTTGAGTGTTGGCTGTTCAAATTGAATGTAATACAAGTGAGATAGAGCACAAAAGAACAAAAAGAACATTGAGGCTGTAGAATACATACTGGAGACTGTAGACAGTCTGTTCTGGAAATTGTTCATTTTGAGATGACTAAAAGATTTTCAAATTGCTTTTCTGCATACGTGGAAGACCAAACAGCATGGAAGACCAAACGGCATGGAAGACCAAACAGCAGGGTTGGAATCCAATCCTTGGATGATTTCTTTAGGCTCATAATGCTGCTAGTGTTGTTTAAGCGTACTCATCAAGCGGGATAAAATTATGCGGGTGAGCACCTTTCACATTGATTGGGGTAAATTTCAGGATTTGATCAGGCGGACAGTCACTCCAATCTAGTAGATAACAAGTTTCGACTCGTTTTTGATCAAGCCCCTACTAGCAAATTCAAATTGTTGTATGGAATCAATCCATTCAACCAATCTAGCTGCAATGGCTACAGGAAAACCTAATTCAATTAAAAACTAATGTTGTCAATCACTGTTTCAAGAATGGCGACATGGAGATGGAAAATGGTGTGCGAAAAAACTGAAATCCAAAAACTACTATAAAAAATAAATCTTTTCTAATAGAAAGTGTTTCAATAATGCCGGTGTGGAGATTAAAATTCTTTCCCTTTCCAGCAGACATTTTAGCATCGAATTCGGTCAAATTTCTATAGTCTTTTTCATCTTTTGTGGCTGGTTAAGCACTAAATAGTTTTACCAAAAATGCCGATCTATCAGAACGTAAATCATGTTAATTCTAGATCCTTGAAACCATTGGAAGAACCCCAATTGTGAAAATCAACAAATTGGCTCCAAAGGGCATTGACATGTACGTTAAAGTTGAATCCTTCAACCCAATGGCCTCAGTCAAGGATCGTTTAGGTAATCAGCTCTAATTCAGCCATTGCAATTATTGAAGATGCAGAAAAGAGAGGAGTATTGAAGCCTGGCATGACAGTCGTTGAAGCTACTTCTGGAAATACCGGTATCGCTCTGGCAATGGTTTGCGCAGCCAAAGGCTATCCATTCGTCGCTACCATGGTACATATTGTTAATATAGGTTGAAACCTTTTCCATTGAACGAAGAAAGTTGATGAAATATTTGGGTGCAAAAGTTATTTTGACTCCAAAGGAACTTAAAGGATCTGGCATGGTTGCTAAAGCGCAAGAACTAGCCAAGGAACATGGTTGGTTCCTCACTTCTCAATTCGCCAACCCAGCTAATCCTGCATATCATCGTCAAACTACTGCATCAGAAATTTTGAGTGATTTTGCTGGAAAGAACTTGGATTATTTTGTATCTGGATGGGGTACTGGAGGTACTATTACTGGAGTATCAAAGATGCTTCGTGAAGCCAGACCTGAAACTAAAATCATTGCTGTTGAACCTGAAAAGGCTAGCTTGTTGGACGGGAAACCATGGCAGCCTCATATGATTCAAGGATGGACCCCAGATTTTTTGCCTGAAGTGTTAGACAGAAACTGCTACGACCAACTGTTGACTACAAAGGACGAAGAAGCTATTGCAACTGCCAAACTATTGGCTCAGAAAGAAGGTATCTTTGTTGGTATCTCTGCAGGTGCAACATTTAACGCTGCTTTGCAGGTAGCTCAAAAGGCACCTGAAGGTAGTGCGATTTTGGCAATGTTACCAGACACTGCAGAGCGTTACTTGTCTACTCCATTGTTTGCTGACATTTCTGAAGAATCAGATGTCATTTAAATAAACTCATTTCATTTAAATTGATTAGATCCACGTTCGTTTAACATTGAATTTATTGGTGGTGCACCAAAATGCCTTATCCGATCTTGTACCAATATGCGGCCATGAAAGAAGTTCCTACCCATACTGATAAATCGCTGATTGTCTTTAGAATTAAAGTGGCTATATCGCTTTGCTGAAAAAACGAAACTTCAAACCCAACCACCAGCAGGAGATTGTTCACAATGGTGGGTAAGTACAGTAGAGAAATGATAAGATTAATCCCTAAACGAAAGTTAGCAACATTTGTTTTCCTCTTTCTCATGTCGGCTTTTTTTCGATTTGAAGTCTGTTTCAATACCCTATGAGAGAAATAAAGCACTACTGGGAGAGTAATACAAGCTACCGAGAATACAAACAATAGAAAAGCACATCTTCTGAATAAAAAGTAGTTTTCAATTGTTGTAGTAGTTCCTATGGTTGCCCAGCAGACATAAAAGGTCATTGCCAGCATAAATATTGTGATCCTTACGACACCCAACACCTTTTCAGTTGAAATTTGGAAATTAAAAATAGTTATATCAGAGTACATTGAAACGCCTACATATGCTGCTACTACGGTTGCCTAATTTAGTAAAATTGTACAACAAATAGGTTTGATGCTATTACACCTGACCCAAAGTATATAAAATCGATTATTATTGACGCTTGTACGTATCTCTGCATATCTAATGTACTCATTTGAGAAACGTCTTTATAGGCAACGGATCGTACTATGGATAGCTGAATTATCCGTAAAATTGAACAAGATCCGCACACGATACCTATACTGTCAATTGAAGACCATCTCTTGGCTCCATTGTGTAATATTTTCGATATGAAAGTTTCTTTGACCTTTACCACATAAGTGATTGAAGATATTAGCGTAAGAATAATACTAATTAAATCTATTATAGCAAAGTTCTCTGCGCGCTTTGATTCGCAACCTAAATAATTAGCTCTGAAATCACAGATATCTTTTAGATATGTGGTTTCGCTTGACATTAGTTATGTCAAAAACTATGGAACACGTCACCCAAAAAGACACGAAAATGCTGTCGATATTAGTTGGAGAAGCACTTGAGGAAATACAAATTGAATATTTCTTCTGAAATCAATCGTAAACTCTATATTAAGAACTTAACTTTGTAGACATAAACAGCCATAATGAACAAGTTACCCAGACTGACAGGCCGCTTATAAATTTCAAAATTACTGAAGCGGTATCGCTATCTTGGACAATTTCAAGTTCAAACCCAATCATCAAAAGATATGCTGAACACACAGAGGAAATATAAGACCATGTTGATGGCGAATCAAAAATTTGTAATTCAACTCTGTTTCTATTAGGTAAACGCTTCTTGGAAATAGTCTTTGAAACTTGATGTTCGTGATTGCTGATAGAAAAGTCATTTACGTCACCAGTGGAATGATGGAGTACACGAAATAATACAAACTCTATTCGAGTTTCAGTAGAATTAGAAAAAGTATCAAATTTCTGCAACATCAACACTAGTCATTTGACAGTGTAATAAAATCCATTGTACACACGCCAGGAATGCTCTTCGAGTAGAAAACCATTAATATACCAGAGTACTATTTCATATACCGGAGTAGTGAAAAGATTGTATCGATTAATAGCTACACTCGCAATGACACGTAGATAGAATCCATACACCCAGGAAACACATCTGCCATGATTTGAATAGCTATTAAAGGAATGACTCTCTATTTGAAAATCTATGGGAGCAAAATTCTAAAGTTTTTCGACAAAGAAACTTTCGCGTTTTTCAAAAATGGAAGAAATCAACGACGCAGAAATCGAAGACCAAATTATTCCTGATGAACAACAAGAGAAAAAAGAAGTGGAAGAAGAAGAAGCGATTCCAGTTACTTCAGAAACCCTCCCGCTTACTGCAGAGTTAATATCTCAAAATCTATCGCTAATTGCTAGAACCGCAGTTGGACTTTCACATGCGTATACAAGATTAGAGCTGCACGAAAAAGAAATTACAAACCTGAACGCAATTGCTGCCTTTCCGCATCTTCGATATATAGTAGATAATACTAAGATAGGATTGTTCAGACAACAATTTGGTAAATATTGAAGCGCTCTCTAATTTGGAATACCTATTGTCCTTAAACTTGCAAAACAATTTTATTTCGCAACTGCCTGCAAGTTTAGATAAATTCAAATATTTGCAGCATGTCAATCTCGCGAAAAACAAATTGAAGGATTTTACAATAACCACTTGGCCAATGCTCTCATTCTTGAATCTTAACGGTAAGTTTAATTAATGCAGAAAATAAGTTGACTGAAAACGTTGGGTTTGAGGACTTTCCAGAATTGTTACATTTGGAACTGCGAGGAAATAAGTTGAAGACTAATCCAAAATTATCATTGCCTAAACTGCAACGATTGTATTTGGTAATAAATGTTAATTCAGGCCGCGAATGAAATCGCTTCACTAAAGTTTCCGGAATTACCCCACTTGCAAGTGCTGAATTTACGTCAAAACAAGCTTACTAACCTTGACGGTCTTGATAGATTATCCTACCTTACGTACTTGAATTTGCGGTAAGATTTCACTTACAAGTCAAAACAAAATCGAGACTATGGATCAAATAGAGAAACTACAACGCTTACACTCTTTAAGAATTCTTGTATTAATTGGTACTTGAGTTTTAATTTAGAAAATCCAATTGAGCAGATTGAAAATTATAGGCTTGAAATCTTGAATAGACTTTCTAAATTGGACCGGTTGGATAAGGAACAAGTGTTGCAGGAAGAAAGAGAAGAGGCAGCAGTTTACAATCCAAAACCTATTGATCACCAATAAATTTGGATTTATTTTTCTTTGCTTCAATTCCGCCTCTGGGCAAGAGATTTACATTCTCTTGAGAGTTAGCTTTGGTTTAAGCCTTTTGATCAAGAAAAATTCGCAATTCAACTATCTCTACTTTTACAAATGCTCTTGGTGAATATTAAGGCTCGGTGCTATAGATTGGGTGTGTTCATCCAAGCAACTTCAAAGTAAATCAAGTATTTAGGGCCCTAGTCCTAGAAATGTTCTTACAGAGGGCAATAAAAACAAAAACAAAATTCAAATTCAAAATCTGTTTAGTGTGCTTTAAGTCCCAATTTAGCCAAATCTTCAGCTTCAGGGGCAACTGCGACTTTAGGTTGTTGGTTAAAGTGATGGAAATCTGGTGGGGATGGAATATTCCATTCTAAACTTGGAGTAGCAATGGTGACTGGTTGTTTGTTAGAACCATAGGTAACTTTGTTGAAGAATGGTGGGACCAAGTATTCTGACCAATAGTCATTAGATAGATGATGTCCAGGGGCTTCAAAATCTGGATGTGGAGCTTCATAAGCTCTGATTCTTGCTGGAACATTTTCAGCGACATCATACGCACCACCTACACTTAAAAATTATTTACGGAGCTCAACAGCGGAGAATTCTAATCCAAATTCAGATTCGTGTTTGCGTAAACGGGTCAATACTTTTTCAGCTAATGAATCTCTTGCTGATGCGGATAGTCCAGTCTTTGCTTCAACATTTGCAATTTCACTTTCCAATGCTTCACGAACAATTCTGGCAGCTGATCTTTCAGAATCTGGTTTGTTGGTTTGTGGGTCGCGGTAATAAGTAGACTATCATTAAAACTGAATTACTGCTTGAGCATCAATAACTTTGAAATATGTAACAGCATAAACATCAACAAGTCCGTCTACATTAAAATGAAAATACTCTTGGAAGAAACGCCAGCAGAGAATACACCCATTGAGACTGGAATGGAAGGCTTGACTGCCTTGATTTGATCAATAACTGGAAGTAACAAATGGCTTCCAGAATTTAAAACTTTTGAGAATTTTCCAAAGCGTTCAACAACCCATGATTCTCCGGCTGGTACAGTGACTAAACCCTAATATTAATGATATTTACTCTAGTGATTGGCTTTCTTTCATAAAATGAAGTGGAAGTGGTCCAAAAGTCCCATTTCTTTTCGTATTCAGTCAATTCTCTGACTTGTTCTGCTGGAACTCCATTGACGAACTTTACAAGTGGGTTGTGGGAGTATGGAACAATCAAAGAGTGGCTAGAGCGAGTTGACGGTTTAGCAATTCTTGGTACTCGTAGCAAGCGATTCATTTGGTGATGAAAAAAATTTGCATTTTGAGAAATTTTGACTAACAGATGTGCGGTATTTTTGCGAATCGGGAAATTCGTGAAAATTACTAAGGAGCCTCGAATTACAATATGCAAAGCGCAAGTCGAACCCTCAAATATAAATTGCAATGAATCTATTAGGATTTATTGAAATTCCAGAATTCTATCAGTAATTTGGATTTCTAGAAATATAGCATTGATCATGCTTGGTCTATATACGAAAGCGGCACCAATCCAGTCTTTTTGCTATTAAAATTAATAGCCTGCACCCAATTTTCATCAATATTTTCCAGCACTTGCAAATAATCACCTTCAACTATAGATAATTCTTCGCTTTCTTGAGCAACGTAATCGTATTTGGCTACAAAGGTAGGAAGCTGCGATTTGACTAGTTGAACCGACTCTTGGTATTGCTTAGGAGATAATAGTTTGTTTTGAGAAAGAAAATCCAGTTCTGAAATGATATTTTCATATAGTCTGTTGCGAAAAGTAGCCATTACGCGTTGAAAAAGTAAATGGATGAAATGATGGAAATTATACTCGCTGGTTTCAGGCGACGATAATTATTAGAAGCCCGAGTGTAGTCCCTTTTACCCATGAGAATGAAAACTAAATTTCCGAGTTTACTTTGACCCAAAATATCCATCAAAAGCAGAAAACTCGCAAGTAGTACTTGAAAATCAATTGGGAGTGTGGTTTTTGCCGAGTATTTTGAGAACTAGGAATTATTGATATAACTTGGGATGAAATATGAATGTCATTCACCTCTATACTTGATAAAAATCATGACAGCTGCAGATGAGAGAATTTCTATTCACCGCTTTCAAAAAATGAAACAGAGGATATAGAAATACCATATTTGCGTTGAATAGCCCTTGTCTCTGCTATCAAAAAATCTCTCGCGTTCCATTTTATGGAAACGGAAATACAAGTTTACAAGAGAAATTCAGTAGTCAAAACGAAATACCATATAAAGAAATCCATCTTTCATCCAACGATTGATGAAGATTACTCTGTACCATCCGTGGAACCATCCATTTCAGACTTGGAGTTGATGATTGATAAGAAAAAGAGTTCAGTTTTACATTCTACTATCGATTTATGTAACACTATACTCGGAACTGGTATAGTTTCTTTACCGTTTGCCTTCTCGGTGGTTGGATTGATTCAAGGCATGTTGTTTTTTACATAGGATTTGTAATTACGCTATTTGCGATTGCAGCGACATGGTTTTCTCTGCGGCTACTAGTATTCTCTGCTGAATTGGCACACGGACAACAACGACCCAAACCATTTATTCTAGTTACCACAGATGGAGAGCCGTCGTTTTCTTCCATTGGACAAGCAATACTTCCAAAAAGACTTACAATACTATGCGATATATCTGTTATATTGGGATGCTTGGGCTTTGCAGTCAGTTATTTGATTTCAATAGGAGAAGGAATGCCTGAAATATTTCAGTATATTATACACCAAGATTCAATATTATATCCGATTTTGACAAACAGATTCTTTTGGATGATTGCGTTTCTCGCTGTAATTGTGCCTCTGAACTATGCGAAATCTGTAGACGACTTTTGGTGGTTCTCTGGATTAGCATTGTTTTGCGCCTGTTACTTGGCAATTCTTATACCGTACCTAGCAGTATTTGTGAAATCCAAAGGCGATTACGAACTATTTGTGTTTGATTGGTCCACATTTCAGAGTATTCCCATTTTCATCTTTGCCTTTACTTGTCACCAAAATGTATTTTACCGTTGACCTAGATATTCTCGATTTACAACCTGATTGACGCAAATTATATACAAGGACATAGTCTGGAGCCGAAGCAGTTGATTCACATATTTTCAGTAATTGATCTGTCAGTGATTCTTGTTGGTGTAACTTACATGTCAATAGGTATCATAGGTTACATGACATTTGGATCAGAAACTAAAATAATAGTTCTTGATAATTGTACCTAAATTTGACAATAGATGAAGCTGGAGTATTAATCCTTGTCGGCAAGTTTTTTTACTCACTCTTGGCAGCTCTTTCATTTCCAATTCAAGCTCACCCATGCAGACTAGCAATGGAATCACTGTACAACTATTTTAAAGATGAAATGTTTATCGGATATTCAGAAATACCAGATGATGATAATTCAAGCTATTCTCCATTGAATCTGGAAGAGGATGTCCTTCTCACTAGAGAGTCTCGGAGAATGGTTCTATCGACAGTGATATTGGCGCTTTCATATGCAACTGCTTTTGTGATACCCAACCTGGACTTTTATCTTGCGTTCGTAGGGGCCACTGGTGGTGTGTTCATGTGTTACGTGTTACCAACTCTGTGCTATTGCCAAGTAACAAAAAACGAAGAATGGGGTATCAAGCAGATTATAGGTTTAATACTGTCTGGGTTTGGTATTTTATTCGGTGGATTACAAGTGCTATCTTTGTTTTTTGAATAAAAATCTTTCGCGTCAAAATGTCGTTTAGAGAAATGAGAGGTACCCTACACTAATGAAGCGTTTACAGAGCAATTAAAAGGATTAGGGTATCCGCAACCTGTATCTATGGAAAGTTTTAGAACTCCAAATTTTGATACAATGGGGAATATTCTACATTGGCTCGTAAACAAGTAACTGGACACTAACAAGTTATGATCCAACATTTGAAATATCACTCGATTTCAGTTCAGAAAGCAGCAGAGTTCAGTTTGTGAAATCTATTGCAGCTTACATTGCCCCAAAAGCTCAGATAAGACTAAACACACGAAATCTGTACAAAGCTGATGGATTTGCAGTTCGAGAACTGATGAAAATCTCTGAATTATTGTCCAAAGCAAGAACCACAGGCAAAGAAGACGTATTCGCTAATTGATTTTAGGATTCAATAATTCTACCTCCCCTGGATATTTCAAACAAATTGGGAAAACTAAAATCTTGCAGAGCATTAGCAAGTGGTATTACAGAAAAGGGGGCTGAACTATTCGATTTACTTGGACGAGAATTAGAGCTACGAGATGTTCGCACTGGAGTAATTTCAAAACCATTTGAATTGATGGCAATGGAAAAGGCTGTTACAGAAGCGATCAACAAACTACGCGAAAAACTAAACTCCACTCAGAATGCATTCGAAAGTTTACAAGCTGACGAGTACAATTTACTAGCAAAGATTGAAAAGAAAAAGGCAGAGCTAGAACGAGCTGAAAAACGCCTAAAATCTCTTCAAGGGGTGCGACCTGCCTACATGGACGAATACGAAAAAATTGAAGTTGATTTAGTAAGGGTGTACAATATATATATGGAAAAATTCAGAAATCTTACATTTTTAGAACAGCAGTTGGATGAGTATCATCGAGAAGAACAAGATAAATTTGAAGAAACGGAATCTTCTCTAAAACGAATGCAAAATAGATTGCGCGAAGAGGAGTTGGAGCTATTACGTGGTGAGAATGACGGGAATAAATCTGCTAGACCCAATAGACCGGCAGGTATTTGAATTTAATGTAGCTGCTGGATCAAGGAGTAGAGGATTGAATAAACAACAAGACTCTGATTCGAACGAAGATGAATTTGAAGTATTCTGCCCTAATATTAGGAGGATGGCGTGTCTTTGGATTCTGACATGTCTAGTGGAGAATTTGTTGATGAAGATTTGGAATCTGGCAAGATACCAGAGCAACAGCAAAGGCCATCGGAAGCTAAACGAGGCAGACGACCAGAAAAGCAAGAGGAAGAAGACGAGGATGAGGATGAATCTAGTATTGATATTGGAGATGACGGAGAAGATGATTTGGATGATACTGATTTCTAAAATAAAGATGCCAATCAAACAGATAAATAAGGAATGTTTTATTTAGAGTCCGTGTTTTAATCTGTAATTAACTAAATCATTAATGGTAATTAATTTCAAGTTCCATCTCTTGCAGAAAATAATTAGGTCATCTCTTCTTGCCATCTTTCCATTATCGAGGCAAATTTCTGAAATAGCAGCCACTGGAGCCTTGCCGGATAATCTACATAGATCAATTGATGCTTCGGTATGGCCAACCCTTTTTAATACACCACCTTCAACGGCTCTCAATGGAAATACATGTCCAGGTCTATTGAATGATCCCGGTTGGCAGTCAGGGGATGCTAATAGTTTGATTGTGGTAGATCTATCAGAAGCAGAAATACCAGTGGTAGTACCTTTTGCGGCATCTATTGAAACTGTGTATGCAGTTTTTAGCGAATCAGTGTTGTTTTCAACCATCAATGGAATCTTTAGTCTGTCAAAAATTGATCCAACTGCTGGAGCACAAATTACACCGCTAAATTAGGCAATGACAACCTTGTGTATCTAATCATAAATGCAGCCTTTTCAGGAGTAAAATCTTCTCCAGATATAATCAAGTCTCCTTCATTCTCTCGATCTTCATTATCTACAACTACGACAAAGTTTCCTTTTTCTGTAATTAGTATTAATTTACTAAATTCCTCTAGTGCGGATTCAATTGAATCAAACTCATACTTGTTGCTTCCATTAGCCATTGCAGGATCATTAGCTTGGTCGTAATACATGGACAAAGAAGCTGCCTGATAAATATCAGAAAATTCATCCTGTGCATAGAGCAATTGACCGTTTTTGAATGCAGCTGCAACTTTGTTGTCATTTCCTCCGTATAAAAAGATTGACTTTAGGATTGATTCTGAATTAACTTATTAATACCAGCTGAAGAGCAATCCCAGTCTGAATGTACTTTGAAGAGTATGATATTACCATTGGCTCTGGTGTCATTAATTTGAATATCGCCCAAGCCGAATAACTCCGCAGGAGTGGTAGTCAAATTAGCCAACAACTCCTTGTAATTATGTTTTCTGCATTAATTAGAAAGTACTTTGCTGCATTTGCTAAAAGCAATGGCCAGACGTTGGAAGTGTGATTTGCAAGGTTTCCGGATCCATACAGGTCCAAATCAAGACTGGAAATTGTTTTTCTAGTGCCATTTTTTACCAATGAATATTCAAAATCATTAACTTTGGTGATATTCCATCCGCTTGCTTTAATATCTACTGTAGTAGGATCGGCTATTGGCTCCATAGTGATATTAAAAGTGAATCCTTGTTGAATCAATGGCTTTTTAAATATCTCTGCGTATGAATTGACAAAAGCGGGGAGACCGATATATCCTTGGCAGTCGGCAACAATTTGAGTGACAGCAGGACCATCATTCAACACCAAATTTCCTTTCTTCAATTCAAATTCTTTTCCATGAAGATAGTGAATGTTCTCTAATACTACTCTTCTTGACATTTTTTGTTTTTTTAAAAGTTTTTCCCTGTGACTTGGAGCGGTATTTATTTTTTTTCATGTGATTTTCAGTCACCTTCATAATGTAATCCAGGATATTTGGCTGATTAATCGGTTATAACTCTCTATGGGTTGTTTGGTATACGCATGTCGTCTTGGAACATGGAAGTGTGAAAGTCTGGCTCTGAATATCAATCAGTAATTTTTTCATGCAAAGGCTTGATTAGGACAATTCAAAAACATCCCAATACAGGGAATTTCCAAGTGGTGTTCAATAATCGGCAAAATTAAAGAGAGCCTGATACTTTTTAAAAGTAATATTCCAGCTTAAACAAATTTTTATTTGATCTTATTCTTTGAAAGACAAGGCAATATTGATTACATTCCCATAAACTTACATTTGATTTTTGCCTTTACATTTCCAGTGCGATTGTTTTTTTTACAATGTGTCATTTTTTTAATTTTTGAATGTCATATCTGTCAAGCACATCATACCTGCAAAGTATATGCGACTACAGGGCAAATTACCTGGGATGCGGCTCACTGATTCCTTATTTTGCTACTATTGACCTGATAATTATACTAATGACAGTCGTTTCGCTGCTACTCTACATTGGGAAGATTGCCGAGAGTTTACTTACAAAAGTATTCAAAGAAACTGAAAAGAAATGGAGTCCGTTGGATACAACCTGCACATTGTGTTTTCTTACAAACATATTTCGAATGGTGCAGTTGCTAAATATAAGATCAATTAGTTTCAAAAGCATACGTGATATGACTGATGATGCTATCGTTCAGTATGTGCAAGTGAATATCTTGATGGATTTTATATACTACGGAACTGGCGTATTGGCTGCGACTGTTTTTGTGGTAATTAAAAGTAACCATAGTCGAGTGTGGTGGGAGCAGCAGCTGGTGTGAATCTGTATTCTGATATAAAGCTTGGAAACTACGTGATTTCTACCAGCAAAGTATTTGCAATATTTAGAATCGTTGTGCTAATTGTATTGCTTACATTCAATATTTCTTGGGCAACATTGGGAACAAGCACTAGCATTGAAAACTATATTTTTTACAGGAGAGCGGGGTATGTAATTTCACTTTGCGTAGTAGTTTTTGTAACAGTGCCGTTATTGGTGTACTTTTCGAACAATGTGTTGCGGTTGATGATCGAAGCAAACACCATTGAAAGAGGGACAGGGGAATTGGTCAAAGCTGCAATCAAAGACACAAACTATGCAACAAAGCTGGCGAGTGAAATAGACCAGGTTCCAACTCCGATATCTGTTGCAGACCTTGGAGCGAGTAGGATATCAACGCGTAAAAACAAAATTGTACCAAGCTTGTCAATCAAAGCTTTGAAATCTGTAAAGAAAATCACACTAGAAGAGAAAATTAGCAATTTTAGATTCGCAATTAATACTGTAATTTGGTTGCTCTATTTTTTGACTTTCTGCAATCTAATATTACTGATTATCGGGTTTGAATTGCCATATTTTCAATCAAATCATACTGCCATCCTCATATTAAAATCCGCAAGTGACTTTTCTGTTTGGATTAGCTGTAGTTTTATGCTGCTGTATTTATACTTGTGTTAATATTCACTTTAATCACCATATACTGTATTTGATTGTCTTTTTTTAGAACGAGTCGTTTTGGGAGAAACGATGAGATGTAATCGAACAATGTCAAATATGTCACTGTGTAAAATCTTATTGTATTTCCCCACAGGTTAGGAAAAAATTATGACCAACCCATCAGAGGACATCAGCTTTTTGAAGAACATATGCGATTATAGAGCAAATTATCTTGGTTGTGGTTCAATGATCGCGCAATTCGCAACAATAGATTTAGTAATGATAATTTTGGCATTGGTTACTATTATTTTCTACATTGGCAAAATTGTCCAGAATCTCTTGCTTAAAGTACTAACTGATCATCAAGCTAGAAAAAGGTGGAGTCCAATGGACACAACGTGCGTCTTGTGTTTTACTTCAAATGTATTTCGAATTGTTCAATTAGCAAATGCAAGGTCGATTTCGTATAGAAATATCAGTCAGATGACGAGCAGCGAAATACTGCAATATGTTCAAATCAACATATTTATGGATTTTGTGTACTATTCTATGGGTGTTCTCGCTTCCACAGTGTTTGTCGTAATTTATTCGTAAACTTTAGAGTAGCGTAGTTGGGGCGGCTGCTGGTGTAGATTTGTATTCCGATGTTAAAATCGGTCAAACGGTTATACCTACCAGCAAAGTGTTTGCAGTTATTCGGGTAGTGATTTTGATACTGCTTTTGACATTCAATATCTGTTGGGCTATGATAGGAACCCACAGCTCTAAAGAAGCATATATCCTCTACAGAAGAGGAGGATTTCTGATATCTTTATTGGTTATAGTATTTATTACCACTCCTCTCTTGATCTATTTCTCAAACAAAGTTCTGCTCTTGCTCAAAAGCTCTATTGTAGTTGAAAAGGGAACCAAAGGATCACAAAAGGTATCGAGGATAACCGCAAATTACACTAGTCAGCTGGAAGACGACAACAGAGATAATATAAAAGCCCCTACTTCAACGCAGAAGGATCAAGAGCTCCAAAACGCAAATATATCTCCAAAAGCCGTTCACAGAGCTATAAAAGCTGCTTCAAGGACAGATTTGGAGAGAAAGATTTACAATTTCCGATTCGCAATTAATACCACGATTTGGTTCTTGTATTTTTTGACTGCGTGTAACTTAACTTTATTGATTCTTGGAATGGAGCTTGATTTCTTTCAGAATACACCAAATGCGCTTGTGGTTCTGAAAGCAAGTAGCGATTTTCTGGTATGGTTGAGTTGCTCATTTATGCTCTTATATCTGTATTTCTGCTAATATATCTACCTTTATTGAATTATCACCATGTACAATCTGAATTCATTCGTTGGCGTAAATGAAGGGATACACTCAAATAAAAGAAGAGGATAGCATAGACAGTATTGGCACGGCTATTCGGATTCTCCATTCACCCGTTTATTGGCAAAAATGATAGGACTCGAAAAAGGCTCTGTGATTTAAATTGGGAATTTTAGGTTCTCATTCACCTCTAGTGCATTGAGTTCGGTTATCTTGCAATATAAAAGCAAAGTATTCCCTATCTAGGTGTCAAAATAATTACTGATGCTCATTTTGTATGTCATATAATGATCTCATTGTTTTTGGTTTTTCATTTCAGCGTTTTTATTAAATTAAAATGTCAGGAAACAACGAAACGAATGCTCTTAGCAATTCCTTTCTTATGGGTGTATGTGACTATAGAGCAAACTACTTGGGGTGTGATTTGCAGCTAGTTCAGTACTTTGCAGCTGCGGATTTGGTTATCATAGTGCTAACTGTTATTTCGATTGTCGCTTTTAGCGGTAAAATCATCCAAAATGTCCTGTCAAAAGTAATCCGAGATGGGGACGGCAAAAAGAAGTGGAATGCGATTGACACTACATGCGCGTTATGTTGCTTGTCAAATGTCTTTCGTATTGTACAGATAGTGAATGTAAGATCTCTGGCATTTAGAGATAAATATAGCATGGACGATGCCGAAGTTGTTAAATATGTTCAAATTAACATTCTCATGGACATCATTTACTACGGCACTGGAGTACTCTCTGCAACCACTTTTGTGGTAAATTTTTCTAATGTTAGTCCAGTGTTGTTGGTGCTGCGGCTGGAGTAAATTTGTATTCTGATATCCAAATTGGAAACACTGTAATTTCCCCAAGCAAGTTCTTTCGAATTTTCAGAATAGTAGTGCTTGTGTTAGCTTTGGGCTTTAATATTTCATGGGCTACAGTTGGGACCAGCACTAATCTTTTCAATTACACAAGATACAGAAGGGCCGGCTATGTCGTTGCTATGCTTTCAATAGCTCTGGTAACCATCCCAATGATGGTATATTTTTCATACAAAGTTGTGGGTATACTACTAAATGGGTTGCAAGGAGGAGATCTGGCAGCAGCAGAACAAACCCACGACGGAAATAGAGAATCAATGCAAGGCACAAAGATAACAAGTGAAGTGAACAGCAGCAAAATCAACACCAACCCTGACCACCAATCAACATCTCCAGAAAAGAAGTTTGGAATTCCAGTTAGCAAATCGAACCCCAGTTTAAATCAACGAAAAACCGTTATTGAAGACAAGAAAAGAAAAGTAATGTTGAGAAAGATTGAAGGATTCAGATTTGCGGTGAATACTACCCTGTGGTGCCTGTATGTTACCACCTTTTTTAATCTGATGATTTTGATAATCGGATTTGAAGTTGACTTTTTTCAAGAAAATGATTCGGCTCTGTTAGTCTTGAAGATACTAAGTGACTTGTCCGTGTGGGTTAGCTGTGGGTTCATGACCTTTTACCTCTACCTGTATTGCTAAACATCTAGCGAATAAAAAATCATTCCCCGTCTGTCATCGGATCAAAATAGCCTAATTCACATTTTCCCAAGTCATTAACACAAATAAAGTGGTTATCATCAATATTATTTTATGATATGCGGATATACAACAGGATCATCACTGCAAAATTGATTTTGGATTCAACTTGTGCAGGACACGTAGATGATCAGACTCCTGTTTTCTCCACCTACAGGAGTTTACTCTGAGGGAGACTGTTTGTACATTCTCGATGACCCCATTGTTAGTTATTGTGTAGCGGGGGTAAAAATGTAGAAGGGTCATTGTTTCCTAAAAACGAGAATGTCAACAGGAAGCGATGTTACAACCAATTACACATACTTTCTCAGAGAAATATGCGACTATAGAGCAAACTACATGGGCTGCGATCCATCTCTTACTCAATACTTTGCCACGATCGATTTGGTGATTATCCTGCTAACTGTTCTTTCAATCATTGGCTTTTGTGGAAAAATCATACATAACGTCCTCACCAAAGTTGTAAAAGAAAGCGACGGGAAAAAGAAATGGAATGCGATAGACACTACATGTTTGTTGTGCTGTCTTTCAAATGTTTTTAGAATCGTTCAGTTGGCAAATGTCAGGTCCGTCGCCTCAAAAGATAAGACACAATTGACTGACGCTAATGTAGCCCAATATGTACAATTCAATGTCATCATGGATTTTATCTATTACGGAACCGGAGTTTTGTCTGCCACGGTATTTGTTGTAACCATTCTTGCTAACTTAGTCTAGTGTAGTAGGCGCAGCGGCTGGCGTTAACTTATATTCAGATATAAAGATTGGCAATACAGTCGTTTCTCCCAGCAAATTCTTTCGCGTATTCCGCGTAGTCGTTCTGGTGTTGACGTTATCTTTTGACATTTGCTGGGCAACCCTTGGAACCAGCGCCGGTGTTCAAAGTTACACAATGTATAGAAGGGCATGCTATATTGTGTCAATGTTCTCTATAGCATTTGTAACGCTTCCAATGATGGTTTACTTTTCTGGAAAGGTGCTGGTAGTACTTAAGCAAGCTAAAGTTGTGGAGAGAGACGCCTCTCAAAATCAAAAGGATAATACAAAAGTCACCAGTGAAGCGAATGCAAGTAGAATCAAAGCAAACGAAAGTCAAAAAGCAATTGACATCAAATCCTTGGACAAAAAATCTTTAATATCACATGGCCAATCAGTTCCTGAAGACAAAAGAAAAACCCTAGTCTTGGCAAACAAACCAAAAGTGAATCCTCATGAAGCGAAAATTGCCAGTTTTAGATTTGCTATCAATACTGTAATTTGGTTTTTGTATGTTACCACATTCTGCAATCTCGCTTTACTGATCCTGGGGTTTGAATTGCCATATTTTCAAGAGAGCTTGGCGGGAATAATTGTTCTCAAAACAATAAGTGATTTATCTGTTTGGGTCAGTTGCGGATTTATGCTTCTTTACTTGTACCTGTGCTAAATAGCTCAATATATATTGATTATTTGAATCTAATCTATAATGCATATTAGGATTACCAATTGTGACCAGCTTTTAGTTGTTCAATGAAGGGTTGCCTGCAGCTATTTACCAACTAATAATCTATTTAGCGAGCGCAAATCTGTCAAGGAAAAGGTAGGAAGGTGTGACGTCAACCCATATAACGATTCTTTACTTACCAATGGGAGAGACTAATACGACTGCGACTTACTTGTCAGCCATATGCGATTACCGAGCAAATTATCTTGGCTGTGGTCAACATCTCAAGCAAGCATTTGCCACTATTGATATCATAATGATATTCTTGGCAACACTTTCGATTTTAATCTACTCTGGAAAGATTGCCCAAAACTTTATCAGCAAAGTTGTTAAGGAAAAGGAAAACAAGAAGAAATGGAATGCCATCGACACTACCTGTCTCCTGTGTTGTTTATCGAATGTATTTCGGATTGCCCAGCTGGCAAATGTTCGGTCGGTCGCTTATCAAGACACATCGGCAATGACTGGATATCAAATGAGGCAGTATCTTCAGGTTAATATTGTGATGGATTTTATTTACTACGGAACTGGTGTTGCCGCCTCGAGTGTTTTTGTGGTATAGACTTTCTTACCTAGTCCAGTGTGGTTTCCGCTACCGCTGGAGTCAGCCTATACTCGGATATCAAGATTGGAAGCACAACAATATCTCCAGATCGAATTCTACGCGTTTTTCGACTTGTTGTTTTGATTTTGACCTTAACTTTCAATATCTGTTGGGCTACCATCGGAACTACTTCAGGAATAGAATATTATTTACTTTACAGAAGGGCAGGTTATGTTTTGTCAATTACTACTATAGCACTGGTTACTCTGCCAGTAATGGTGTTCTTTTCCAACAAAGTACTAGAGGTTATCATGAATAGCAGCTCGCACACAAATAGCCACAAGGATAAATCACACGAAGCTCAAAACTCTGTGGCCAACAGAACTGTCGAAAACTCCCATGTAGAAAGCAAACCAAAGAGTGAAGTTGACTCAAAATCTCCTTCGATTGCGAGCAAGATTAGCAGGACGGTAACTATTGCAAAGAAATCGACCGTTGGAAGGAAAGAATCTAGAATTGCCAATTTTAAATTGGCAATCAATATGGTCATTTATCTCCTTTATGTAATGACTATGTGCAATCTTTCCTTATTGATTATTGGTTATGAACTGAGCTACTTTCAAGAAAACAACACCGCCATTCTTATTTTAAAATCAATAAGTGATTTCTCGGTTTGGATCAGCTGTAGCTTTATGGCTATTTACTTGTATAGAGCAAGTTGAACGAAATAAACAGAATTTTGATGCTAGCTTGTTGATTGATTGCAACGTTAAAATTCAAAACAAATTTATAACTTATCATGATAATGAAATCAGTTAGGGTTGATCAACATAGATTACTAATAAATGCTGATTGGTTACGCGTATGTTTGACAAAAATGGCGTCGGAAGAACCAAAAAAGATTGTGATTATCGGGGCAGGAATTACTGGTTTGTCTCTTGCTTTAGCGCTGGAAAGGTTGAAAAGGGACCTCAATATCAAAGTTGTTGTGTATGAGAAGGAAGTCGCATATTCCGAGCTTCAAACTCCACATCATGTTCTATGGAAGTCTGGAATCGAAGGCCTATTGGAATTGGGCTTGGCTAAAAGGCTGGGAAAGATTTGTTGGCCTATCGCAAAATTAACAACCATCAACGCTGAAAGTGGTGAATCGATTTTACACTGGACGTGGCCGCCCGAAGACATAAACGAGGAAGAAATCGATCTTTCGTATTTGCCGCCAATGGTTGGTGTAAGAAAAGTGGATATTATTCGAATGTTAATGACTGCGCTTGCCGGTAGAGAAGACTTAGTTCGCGGATTACAACTGGGAGTAACATTTGCAAACAATGTCAATGGAGATGGAATAAAAGGAATAGAAGCGGATTTGGCCAAAGAAGATTGGTTTAATAACGAAGGGTTTGAAGAGTTGTTACCCAATATCAAGTTTGGGCATGAATTACTATCTCTTTCAATGTCAGATAACTATGGTATTTAGCATTCTAATTCAAGGTAAAGTTACGATGCAGTTCAAGAACGGCCACGAAGAAGAATGCTTTATGGTTATTGGTATGTCTGAATTAATGTAGGCTGTGATGGATTAAACTCCAAAGTTAGATCTCTGTTGCTGAATAATAAAATCATCAGACAGGAAGTCAATCAACTAGTTATTCATGGGATCACTCCGCTAGATTCTCAAAGGAATGAAAATGGCTTTGAAAATATTGAAAAGCTGGATCGCGAGCAGCTGTTAGCCTTTTGTCCAGATGGAACATGTAGTACATGGGTAGATCAATCATTTTCTTTTGGAGTAACAAACATTGGCAATGACATGCTTGGGTGGAATTTAATTGTCCCGCAAAAGTTTCCTGGTCAGCATGCAAATGATTTCACTATGCCTCAAAGACGAAAAGAAATCGGTAGCTTAGCCTCAATGACTCATTTGGCTCCACCACAACAGGAATTAACCAAATCAAGATCAGGAGGCTCTGCAGAAGATTGGATACTCCCTTCTGATTCCCAAAGAGGCAGTTTAAGTTCTGTGGAAAAGCCAGTAACTTACAAGCCAAATATGGAGTTTATCCCTCCTCCAACTATCCTTCCTGAAGTTGCATTTATGGCTGTAGGATCTGAAAGTTTAACTGGTCCTCAATCGATAGAATTAGCATTAAAGTTGGCAACGGATTGTATTGGGTTACCACATCCTGCACTATCTCTCATTGCTTCTTCCGATATCCATTTGACTGGCTGTGTTGACAACACAGATTTACTAACTGAGCCGCCTTTAAAGTCTCTCACTTCGCCGCAACTCCATCCTGGTAGAGTTGTCCTCTTGGGTGATGCAGCACATGGTCAAGCTACGTCAGCGCATGGCAGCCATGGTGCTAGTTTTGCTATTTGGGATGCAGTTACACTAGCAAAACTTATTGGCTACTATTTCACTCCCCAAGGTAAAAGTCATGTACTTGCTCAATCACCAGAAGTAAGGCCAAACTCTAGCAGTTTGGATAGCATAGTGCTGGAGCATATTGGATCTGAATTTACGAAATTGAGACTTGGTTTGGGAATTGAAGGTATGCAAGAAGCAAGGTCACAAGCAACATGGGTAAAGCGCGAGCCGGGATTTTGGAAATCATTGCTGGGGTTGAATACACTTGGGTCTGGGTGGTCAAAGTTATCCTTTTCACAAACTGCTAGGTTTGGGAAATCCGAATTGAACAAAGATACGGTCTGGCCATCTTTACATGCTTGAATACATTGTTTGAAATAATATACAAAAAGGAAATTTATTTTTTCTCCAGAAACTCTGACCGAACTTGCATATACTGCAGCCTGGCCTCAAGGTTTTTTACAGTTTTTTCCAGTTCTCTAATTCGTTCCTTGTCCCCTTTCTTCTTCTTTAAAGTCATGCCGAATTGAGCTAGCAATTCTTCATGGTCATCCGTTGGTTCAGGAGAATCGACATCATCAAGATGGAATATCCCACTGTCAACTGGAGGATTTTGTCGGAATTTTGGTTTTGGGGTAAGATCAGAAAGGTTAATTTTTGGTATAGATGGCTTATACATTTGTATAGGCGATATTTGAATTGCTTTTTTAAACGAAGCAGAGAATAAATCTACTTCGTTCGAATATGTATGTTGCACTCCGCCTCCAGAGAGAGCATTGTTGAAAATATGATGCGTCATGATTTCTTGCCCACTGGGTCTTTTGTCAGCATCTTTATGCGTCAATTGTGCTACTAAATCACACACAACGGGGTATTTGATTTCCATTTCCTTGGGAAATCTTCCATTTTTCAAGTCATTAAGAACCAGCGATCTTTCCATTCCAGTCTTGAAGATGATAAACAGCTCAAACAATAGTATCCCAAGGGAATAAATATCAGATTTAGTAATGCATTTTGAATCTTCGGTTATTTCTGGAGCGATATAGAAAAATGTGCCAAGATCAGAAGAGGCTTCAGTAGCCATTTCATTGTGGTTGACAATATGATCTGTTATATTCTTTGCCAGTCCAAAATCTCCAACATGCACCTGTCCATTTTCCATAAAGATGTTGTCAGGCTTAAAGTCTCTATGTATGACTCCTTGCGAGTGAATGTGACACAAAGCAGTAACCAGCTGCATAAATATAGATAAATTCAGATCGAAATTAATTTCCTTTCGGTTGTCAAGCCATTCTCTTAAGTTTTCGCACTTGTACAATTGCATTTGAATGTACAAAGTTGCATAGTGAGGGGATTGATCGCTATCAACAGATTCAGTATCATCGTGATCATTGGAGATGCTTTCTGAATGGGTTTCGATCCAAGAAGTATAATATCGAACTATATTGGAATGGTGTGAAACAGAAGCAAGTGTAATTACTTCTCGCAACACTCGATGATCCTGAATCGACAATCTTCGGGTGTGACTATCCATCCAAGAATTGGGCCCATTGAGTAGAGTTTGCGTGGGCGATGTTTCCACCGGGGAATCAAATTCATCTTGTATATCTTCAGGAAAGCAATTCAAAAGTACTTTTTTGATTGCATATTCTTGCCCGTCCAGCTTATTCCTTGCTCGGAATACTTGCCCAAACCCTCCTTTTCCCAATGGTTCAATTTCTACATTAGTATTTCAGCAACCTTCAAACTCTGTTTCATATCTGCCAACTACCTCATCTTCAAATATTTTCAACACAAGCACATGCACGTATTCGTATTCCGTACCTTGCTTTAAGATACCGCAAGATATTTCAGTTTTCTTGTTGCGGAATACAGTTGTTATTTTACTTTGTGGAACGATATCAAAGTAGTAGTTTAATTTTTTCAGTTTAAAAAGACTCCTTGCAACTTCGTTTCTATATACAATTCGCAGGTCCGGAGATACTAGTAGGACTGGTTGTTGGATGGATTCGAAACATGAGATTGCAACAGGATTCATTTTAGCAAAGTTTAGTTGCGCCCCCAATTTGAAACTAGGAATGTGATGCGTGGCCCATTCGACTAAATAAGCGGCCAACTTAAATGCAACGGGATATTGAACAGGAAATAACTGTTAACGATGGTTGCGTCTTATTTATTAGTTTGCTATCGGATCGTAGCTTATCCATTTTGATTATGCGGCATTGTTTATCGGCTTAAAGGGCTTGAATTTCATTCAAAATAAATCATGCGGAAGTCAACACTAATCATTCCGATGCACGGATGATTATGCAAATCAACAAATAACGCGATAGAGTTCACATCAGAGCGCCAGACTGATCTTGCCAATTATTGCGAGATTTTTAACAAAGTAAAATTAAGAGATTAAGTATATTAGTAACTTATTCTTGCTTTTCAGCAAAAGCCTGCTTGACAGCCAAGACACGTTCGTTAGCCTTTGCTCCATTGTACTCTTCAATTGCTTTCAATAGCGAAGCGTTATCTTCAAATTCTACAAACCCAAATCCTTTGCTTCTTCCAGATGGAGACACTACAACGCGGGAGCTTTTAATTTTGAAATCAGAAAAGATGTCTCCAAGACTAGTATCATCTACTACAAAAGGCAAGTTTCCTACAAAAGCTATAGTTTCTGAAAGTGGTGCGTTAGGATCTCTTACTTTTCTTGGAGGACGCTTTGCTGTCTTCTTTTCAGCTCTTTCCACCTTTTCAGTCTTCTCTTCTGGGGTTTCCTTGCTTTCAACTGGCTTTTCTTTCTTTTGAGGTTTTTGTTTTGGCTTTTCTTGTGCTTCTTCCTTAACTTCATCCTTTTCTTCCTTCTTTGTAGCACTCTTTGGTTTGCGCTTGTTCTTTTTTGGCTTAGCAGCTGGAGCTGGGGTTTCCTTTTCTTCTTCCTTTTCATCATCAACTCTCTATAATTAACTGAATATTACCTTTGCCTTCTTTGGTTTCTTTGCAGAAGGTTCTCTAGGCTTCTTGGCTACTGCCAATTGTACTTTAAGAACACGGCCTTCAATTTCTTTTTGATCAAAAGATTGAACTGCAGATTCAGCTTCAGCTTGGGTACTAAAGGATACAAACCCGAATCCTTTTGGCTTATTAAAACGAGTGATGAGTCTAACGTCTTGGACTGGGGCGACTGGAGCAAACAAGGATTTGAGGGCATCAGCGTCGGTGCTATAGCTGAGGTTTCCTACAAATACAGTGAATAATTCTTGTTTGGTTTCGTTAGCGGTCATTGGTTCAGCAGGGGAAGCAAGCATTTATTGTTTGTTGATCAGCGTTTTAAATTCTGCAAAGATTCGTCCTCTCGCTTTGAAGGTGGCGTTTAGGTCACACAAATGAAGGGAAAAATGAAGAATCTATCCTGCCAGAGTAGAGGGGAAATACGGAAACTGTGCTGGGAATTCTCTTGCGTATCATAGCATAGTAAGCTAGCGATAGGCGACATGGAACTATGACTGTCCCATGGGACACTTGTTCAATTAATCTCAAATCTCCGATCACAAAATCAAATTCAGCAAAATCACACCATGTCAAATGCATTTATTGCGGCTTTCTGTAGACAGTGGTTGCTGCGGATTGATTTGTTGGGAATACAACCATACTTGCAATTTGGACGTGAGGAGGTCTGCTAGTTGCAAAAACAACAGTTTCAGCGATATCTTGTCCAGTCAATGGTTCTAGACCTTTGTAAACATTGTCTGCTTTTTCCTTATCACCACCAAACCTGATTACGCTAAACTCAGTTTCAACCATGCCCGGTTCAATGCTAATTACCTATTGTTAATCCATTCCAAAAGATTAACCCTAGTCTAGTTACTTACATTGATAGGAGTAGAGACTAATTCGTGTCTTAATGATTTAGTCATTGCGCAGACCGCATGCTTGGTTGCGCAGTAGATAGATCCGTTAGGATACGCTTCAGTTCCAGCGATACTGGAAATATTGACAATGGCACCGCGTTGTCTTTCTTTCATTCCAGGTAAAACTGCTTGGGTGACGTAAACCAATCCTTTGACATTAGTATCAAACATAGTGTTGATTGCTTCTTCTGAGACTGTTTCCAATGGATCTACGCCAATAACTAATCCCGCATTGTTGACTAAAATATCAATGTCTTTGAATTCTTTTGGAAGCGATTTGATAGCTTCAAACACCAAATCTTTGCTGCGGACATCTAATTTGAGTGCATGCACTTTAACGGAAGGGTAATCTTTTGCAAACATTGATTTCAAAGAATCTAATCTTTCAATTCTACGGGCAGCTAGAATCAAGTGGGAGCCATGTTTCGCATATTCTACTGCGCATGCTTGGCCAATTCCTGAACTTGCACCTGTAATCAAGACAATCTTTCCAGCTAAGCGAGACATTTTTAGGGAAAAAAACTAGGCGGCCGGTTATCCAGATGACCAATGGGTAATTAAAAAATACTGTGCACATGAATGTATGCAACCAAGATATTTCGTTGACTCTTTGCGGGGTAATATGGTTTGTTGATTTATGCGGTCCGTCTTTCATCTGACCACCCTCAAAAATAATCCAACGACAGAGATTGCTGAAATGACAGCTGATTTTGCATTAAACATAAACTAATTTATTTAAAGTTTTGCTTTGCCTCCAAGATCTTTCAATACACCGTCGAGTTCTATGTTAATAAATAATTACTGGTTGCCAACATCATGTTACCCTTGATCTTGATTTTTCCAGTCATGAATGCCTTTTGTCCTTGTAATTTGCCAGAAGCGAGGTTAACAAAGTCAGCATCTGCGACGGCGATGATGATATCAGCTTTTGGAGAAGCAGCACCAGTCTTTACAGTTCCATTGGTTTTCAAGTCCAAAGTCCATTGTTGAACTTTTCCTTCCTTGTTCTTGACATCAAACTAGGGTTAAGAATAATTACTTGGAAGACTGCTTTGGTTTTTTTGATGGCAGCATCCTTATCAGCAGGAGAGGAAGCTAATCCTTTTTCGATTTGTTGAAAGATTGCAGAGGAATCATAACCAGCGACAGCGACCATTATTTAATAAAGATTTTTGCAACTTCAGTGCATTTTTATATATGTGATCACGCGATTCTCAGCATGTGAATTTGCCAACCAAAACAAGGTGCCTAAACTTTAGACGGTGATGATTGTCCGACCTCTATTCGCGGTCCGGAATTGCGAATTGCAGATATTTTCAAATTGCGTATATATCTATATATTCATGCTGTCATCGAGTCTGCCAGGTGAAAGTAAGGGCAGATGAACTACCACCGAGGGCGTTCCGAAATGGGAACGCATCTTATTCGCCACCCGAATAGTTGAAACTTCAGTCTAAACAGCCTACGATCAACAATGTATTAGTGTGCTTTGCAAGACAATTTCCGCCCGACATTGCCACTTTTGAAAAAATTGAAACACAACGTGCAAAGCAGTTGGCCAAATTAGCATCAAAAGAAAAAACCTGGAATGCATAGATCAGCTCTAAAGCTAAAGTTTACCCAATGGATATCTTTCTTAAAACCAAAGAATCATATTTACAAATCCTCATATATCATTATACCAGACACCGACTATAGTGAAGATACCAGCAAGGAATTCAAGGACAACCGCATTCTCAGTTACCTTGGCCTGGATTTCTTGCTTTCTGACGTTTACGACGTCTGCAATTTTGAACTTTAATTTATATTCCATGTGGAACCTCGTCTTTGCTTCACACTGCCAATCCTCACTGCAGGACAGTTGGTAACACGACGAGAAGGCTTTTTTATAGTACAAATAAAAACGATTGTTTATTCCTTCTTTTGTCCCACTTTACGTTTAGATTTAGCTACAGTCTGTTTATTCTGGGCATTTGCAGTTTTTTCTCGTTTGATAAGCTATTATTAATAAGGCTTACTCCTCGCAAAGTCCTTTGCTTTAATTCTTCTCTAGTTAATGGACGATCGTCCTCATCAGATGCGTTGTCTCCCGAATCATGATCATCACTGCGTTAACAAAAGTTACATTGTGCTTGGTGCTACGATGGTTATATTTCCAACATGTGCAGTTGGCCCTTGTCCTAATAATCCAGCTACTCCTCCTGCTGGCATTATCTGTAATCCTTCCTGATCTCCAGTCAATTGGACAGCTTTCTTTGGAGAGTTTACTAAATAGTTTAACGTCAACAAATCGTTTGCTTTTTGTTCGATTAATCCCAAGAACTGAATCAAGTTACTCTCTGTTACTCTTTGAGGCCCTAGGGTATCCGCTGGAAGTGGGAAATCAATCATTGCTCGTACTTTTTCTGATCTCTTTACTGCTGATGGCGTTTGAACTGGGCGCTCTCCTTCTGTTTCTTCTTCAGCCAATTCTTTTTGCGGAGCAGCTGAAGCCGGCCTTTGCTTTGCAATTTGCTGTAATACTCCGATGATGCTCTCAACTCCCTTAGTAAGATCGCTTAGAATAACACTAATTTCGTTGTACTGCTTATCATAGTGTTGACACTTTTCATTTGTAGTTTTCAAGCTATGCTAATATTAATCAAAAGTACTTCTAGCTGCTTCAGTGTCTTTTTGCGCTCTTCTTCCACTGACACAGCTTCCACTTTCATTGTGTTTAATTTTGCTTGTAGCTCAACAATTTCTTCAGCGTGTAATTCAATTTCATTGTTGATTTCATTTACATAATTGAAGAGGGAAAAGTTTTGATCTTCAACAGCTGTAAATCGCTGCACTAACTCACCGATATCGGAAATGCCAGTGACTTTACGAATTTCAGAGAATACGCTTTCATACGTGTTCAAAGGAATGTGAAGAGCTTCTTGAGATGGGAATTTGTTGTTTCCAAGAATATCTTTTTTACCTGCCGTTATGCAAATAATACCGTTAGCCTGTTTATTCTTGTTGTCCAACTTTTCAGTTCGGTTGGCAGCTTTGGTGGCCATAAACTCCTTTAATCTACGGTCTTGTTCTAGAATTCTATCCAATTCCTTCATTTCTTGAATATACGATTGATATTCCTTTTCTGCCTTTTCTCTTAGTACAATAATCTTTGACTGCGCTTCATCTCTACGATTAAACTATTGTAACCTTGCTTCATAAGCAGCGTTACTCGTTTCGATTATATCCGCCATTTGTTTCTTTTGCTCCATTAGTTCCTTTTCAAATTTATGATAGATATTGTCGAATACTAGTCTTTCTCTTCGGAGATTATCGATTACACCTCGAAGTTTTTTGTTGACGGCAAGTGCCTTGTTGAATTTAATCAACGCTTTTTCTAGTCTATTTTCTAATACTCGAACTTGTTTATCAATTGCCGCATTATTAATCTGAGCTGCATTTACACCGCCTAATTTTGATCGGTGAATATCGACTTCATGATCCAGTCGAGCAGATTCCTTATCCAAATTTGAAATTTCTTCAAGAATTTGTCTAATTCTCTTTTGTAATAAATCTAGATTAGTCTTGCTTACCTGCTTGCTCTGCCATTGCTTCTGCTTTTTTGCTTTGTATGCCATTCTTTCGTCGATCTTCATTTCGCTGCTCCAGCAATCTGAGTTCGTCTTGCAAATGTTCATTGTCAACTCGTAATTTCTCAATAGACGCTCTAGTATTACAATCGTGTACCTTTGTTTTCCAATTAGCAAACGAGATTCTTCAGAATATGCTTTTCTATCACCTTCCATAATTCTATATTGTCTTTGCAATTTCTGGAGTTCGATCTCGGCTGGAATTAGTGATAATTACCCATCCCATCATTCATATCATTCTCTATCGACAATGCTGCTGCTGCCTTGGTGCCCATTTTAGTAGTAGAGAATTTTGCGTGTCAAGATAATGATGTCACTCAAAAAAGCACAATGCTCAACAATTGATTGAGAAAAAATATAATAAAACTAATGTTATTGATTAAATATTTGCTTCTTTGTATACAAATGGTTCTTGTCCGATGTTGAACTTTAAATTCCAATTTAGAGACGCGGCAGCAGCGATATATACATGTCCCTCGATAAAGAATTCTCGAGATTGACGAACGCCATCGTGACAAAAGAATACTGTTCTACTTTCAGGATAGTATCCTACTCCGATTACATTCTGCTCTGAATAGCCGACAGTTAGTTGCACCCCCTCAGAGTGGCTTCCGGCATATACACGCCCATCGTCAGAATGGTATCCAACAGAGTTACAATCCCATCCAATATGGTGGTATGCAGCGTATGGTTTGGTTGCTAAACCGATGGAAATAAATGAACTGACTACTGCAGGTTGAACAAGTCTTACTTCAAAGTATGCATATCCTCTTTTCCCCCATTTCTGGCAATTTATTAACGGAACTGTAGATAATACAGATCTGTTAAATCTTGGCGAGCTGGAAAAAGTTACATCCCACGAGTCTAATATTCTCAAATCGTCTTCTTCCTCCGGTATGTGCGGATATGATTTAACCATTTGCGGTGTTAATGATAGAGTGGGATTTTCTCTATCCAAAAGAAATGGAACTGTATTATCCTCTTCCATTGGATATTTAAACGGGCTTGACCCTAAATTGAACTTTACATGGGCGGGACCAGACGAACTGAATGCAGCATACCATCTTTTTGAATAGTTTGAGACTAGTTCTCCAATCTTGATTGGTGCTTCTCCTACCCATTTACCGTTTAAAGTAAAGAATACATTTCCAGTTGACTTTGTGAAGCCGCATCCCACTGTATCACCTTTATCAAAGGAAGGTCCAAACATGTATCGAGAATCATATATATCCCCAATACTTATATATCCGTCTACGCTGCAGTATCCTACACTATTTGGTAAAGAGCCTGGTGGTCTTTTCATGTCCCAATCATCTCCAACTAATCCTATACGAAATGGCAGTCCATTACCAGATATAATTTCGACTTCAAAATATATAGCTTGAAAATCATTCGTAATATCCCATTCAGAAGATTGTATCCCTAGTGGTAGACGAGATATAATGCAACGATCACCTTTGGTGCGTAGGCCAACCATTCTCCCTTGAGGATAATCTGGCCCTGGCGGAAGTATTTCGTCAACCAGCGGTAAATGCAGCCCAGGCCCACTCTGTATATAATTGATATTTGTTTTTTTAATTGCTACATTATCAGGATATTGGAGTTTAGGAATGAAATTGGTCAGTTTCCTGTATGTTGAACAAGTGGTCAAGAATTTGTACAGATCTACACCTTGAAGCCATAAGGCAATCTCAACAACTAATTCTAATGGTAGTGTGTTCATTAGTTTTGTTTTTTTGTGTTACACCCTTTTATAAAGCGCCTTTGGCGCTTGTCTGTTTCATTTTGATGTTTCACATGCAACATTTGACATTGACAGGATTCAACCGCACAGCACAAAAGTTGATCTAGCAGTGCAACCAGGCAATTCCTGCTGGATTCGAAATCCTTGGCCAGTGTGTAATCCACATAAAAGGAAAACTGTATTTTTATTAAAGGAGCTCAATTTACTTGCTTAACATTGTCTTTAGAAAACATTCTAGTCAACTACAATTAGCCATGAATTACTCTTCTAAATATTGGCCCTTTTTCGCCTTCTTTGGCTAAAACGACTTTCTTCTCCTTCTTTTCCTTCTTGAACATATCAAAGAAGGACTTTTTCTTTTTAATTCCAACAACTGTGACTTCAGATTTAGCTTCGGTGAGTGCCGGAGTTGCTCCCTTTTTAGCACTTTCAACATTGCCTACAACGGAAGCAATTACCTTTTCGGCTTCTTGTACAATTGGTGCCAGTGTTTTTTCTACATTTTCCGATTTCGGTTCTACAACAGCTGCTTTTTCAATTACATCTTCCACTTTTAGATCTACTGCTTGTTCCGGCCTGAGAATATTATTTTGATTTCCTTGCTCATCAGTGACAATTTCGTATTCTTGACTGACTTTCCATTCTCCATCAACAACGAATTTAAAAACACTTGGTGGAATTTCTGCTTGGAAAACACCATCGACAAGCGCAAGTTCAACGGACTGACTCCAGTTATCAAAATCTCCAGTTACAATTACCTAGATTAGCCTCTGCTTACTTTGGTTGCAGGTTCCTTGAAAGTTACTTTCATTAAAAATTAGCAAAAAATTATTCTTTGGTGGCGAAAAGATCATTTTGGAAAAAGGGTTAAGAGAGACCAATCAAAACTTTATCCCAGTTTCAAAATGATTCATCGTTGCATAAATTTAAAACCACTTCCCTTAATGGAAGTCAATTTAATTCCAGAATTGGTGATCTATTTGTAGTGTGATTCGGAATGCTTATTTGCTCCATTGTTGCTACTGTAGATCAAATGTACTGAGGCGCATTAGGAACCCCTGCTCGCCATACAACCATCAGAGAACAATAGGGCCACAATTAAAAACTATTTATTCAAAGTCGTCATCTTCAGCAACATTGCCCAACTTGGAATGTTTCTTGATAGTATCAAGATCAGACTGCATATCCCCTGCAAGTTCTGTAGCATCATACAACTTTTTTCTCTTTCGTTTTTCCGAAGATAGCTTTCGCTCATGTATGCTAGTGGGAAGCGTGAGTTTCTCGTAGTAAAGTGCGGAATTTTTGTTTACATGCTGCAAAAGTGGTTTGCGCTCTAGATCTTCATCAGTGATGTCGTCAATGTTCAACTCTGGTATTTCCAGTGTCACCGGTGGAATAGAAGAATTGGAATTCTGCAGCTTTTTTCTGTGTACTCTGACTTTTGATTGCATATCTACATAGACATCGGTTTCATCAATAATCTACGTAAAATATTGAATACCTCTTCGCCAATTAGCTCTTCAATTACATCTTCTAATGTTACAATGCCCAAAGTAAGATACGGTCTTTCTTCTGGCGCTGGGTTCTTTAGCGTCCACCTGGGGCTTGAAGTAACAAACACTTGACCAACCGCTTCTTGCCCACTGGCACTAGCAGGTTCAACTTCTTGAACTACAAGCGCCATATGCGAAGCTCCATTTTCAAAAATGTGCAGCATTTCAAACAAGGGTGTATCAGAACGAACCTTTGGCAATTTGCGCAGCTTCAGCGTCGCTATTGGAGTTTCCTCATCCGGATCATTCAATACCAACTGTTTTACTAGCAAAGTGCCCACAATCTTGTGTCTGTCAGTTCCAATGAACACTGGGACTCTTGAGTGTCCAGCTTTGATCATCTTGATTAATAAATATTACCAATTGCAAGGTGCCTCTGTCCAACTTTTGATTCATGGATAGCATAAACACATCTTGAATTCTAGTCATCACATCTTCAACGGTTTTCGATCTCAAATCCAGCACAGCGCGCAAAATAGAAACTTCATCTTTTGACAACGGACCTTCCTGGTCTTCGCCGTGCAGAGCGACTAATTCTTTCAACCCAGCATGCAAGTAAACTGTTCCGTCTTTGTGTCCCAAAATGTAATCAAGCAACGACGCTATTGGATAAGCAATTACATAGAGTGCATAAATCATTCCTTGAACCAACCATGAAAAGAATGCACCAACTTGTAACCCATATCTTGAACAAACTGCTTGCGGCAAAATTCTAAATTAGCAACTCGTTACTCCCCGAAAACGACAATCAGGACCGTAGAAGATAAAACCGCTTTCCATCCTGTATAATGAATCGTATCAAATAAAATCGGAAGAGTTTCGTTTACGACTGTGTTTACGAGCAGCAGCGTAACGAGCAACAAATGTCCCTTTTTTCTTAATGGTTCAATCTTTTCTGCGCATTTCTTTTCAAAAGGAGTTCCTGATACTTTTAATATTGCAAGGTTAGTTGCGTCAAGTGACATTACGCCAATAGTTAAACCTGTGTTACTATTGAATACCAGCTACTAAACCGCCGATGAGCACAAGCGCTACAATCGCAAATACTAGAGTTAGAAATTCCCATTCTGGAAGCGGTTCTTCGGGTACCTTTTTTCTTATTGGTGCTGCGTATATTACCGCTGTTATAATATAATACCGCAGGTCCATGAATAATTTTTTTAACTTTTTCTCCACCAAGTTGGCCAGTTTAAATTAACAGCTTTATTCAAATATTGAAGGCGATTGCGGGGTTTCATGATATATTCAATGTAGTGGGTATTGCCCAACAAACTCGTCTAGCAGTAGCGGTGTTGGAGGAGAGAGGTTTCAGTCATATTAGCTACCTCTGCTTAGTAATAAAATTTGCTGGTCTTCTGGAAGGATGAGAGAATAATTTGTCTTTATCGGTTTCAAACTCAAATTTTTTGCTTCAAAAAATGAAAGAAACCACCAACGACAAACTACTGGCAACTGAACAGGATATCGAGAATGATGCGGAATCAATAAATGTAAAAGAAGGATTTGATATTGCTACTGTTTTATTAGCTGGGACGGGTTTTATGATTGACGCTTATGATATTTTCGTAATTTCAATACTGCTGCCCCTGATATACCAAACTTACTATCCTTCAGATAAGGCGCCGTTTATATCTACATTTTCTTCCGACTATCCGTTGATTGACGGCTTGCTAAAAGTATGTACTCATGTTGGAAATATTATCGGGCAAATTGGATTTGGAATTGCTGGAGATGTTTTTGGGAGAAATAAAGTGTACGGAATAGAAATGATGATTGTCCTAGTATCAACCATTGGATGTACGCTTGCTTCCTCGAGCGTCAGGACTTTTTCCATCCTTCCAGTGCTAGGTTTTTGGAGAGTATTTATGGGAATAGGTACACTTTGTTAACATAGGTATGGGGGGAGACTATCCACAGTCAGCTACGATAACTGCCGAAAGGGCTGGCCCAAAATATAGAGGAATGATGGTGTCAGCAGTATTTTCAATGCAAGGAATAGGAATATTACTTGGTTCAATAGTTACTATATCGACTATGCTTTTCCTTAGGGATGACATAATTAGAGACTTTTATAATCTGGATTACGTTTGGAGAATCGTATTGTTATTTTCTATTATTCCATCAGCAATTGTGCTGTATTTTCGACTGACACTCAAAGAATCAAAAGCATATAAAAGGATTAAGAGAGCAGATTCTGATGAGGCATGCCACAAAATCGTAGATTTCAAAGAATGGATATCAGATAAACGAAATTTCATTAGACTGTTTAGCTGCGCTTATTGTTGGTTTGCATTAGATATTGCATGGTACGGACTGTCACTTAACCAACCGTTAATTCTATCTTTGATTGGATTTGGAGGTAAAAATGGCTATCATTCTGCATTTGACAAGTACTATGAACTGGCTCTTGGAGGGTTGATAATTTCATTACTAGGAACTGTACCAGGATATTGGATGACTGTAGCACTAATAGAGAAAATGGGCCGTAAATATATCCAGTGTTTGGGATTCTTGGTAATTGGTGCATGTCTAACAATCTTGGCTACTTTTTGGAATATCATCAAAACTAGCGCTGTAATGTTTGTTGTGTTATTTGCGATATCTCAATTCTTTTTCAACTTTGGTCCTAACGTTACTACATTTGTAATTCCAAGTGAACTATTTCCAACTAGATTTAGATCAAGATGCCATGGAATATCAGCTGCATCAGGAAAGGTTGGGGCAATAGTGGGAGTAGCATTGGTGAACCCTTATTTTGAACATTACCCATCTCTAGTCCTCGGTCTTTACGCAGTGATCATGTTCAGTGGGTTTCTGGTAACGCTATTACTGCCTGAAACTAAAGGAGACTTTATAGATGAATATGATCAATGATAGCTTATTTATATTCAATAAAATCGTTGACGTTATGCTACAATCATCCTTTTTGACTTGTGACAACCCAGGTCTTTGTATTTCTTTTGAATTTTACCTTTGCTTTTGGTTTCTTTGGTTTTGTTGTACAGGTAAACTTTTGCGACATCTGATTTTGAACGCGATTCACTGTTTAGTTACGATTCTTGGCTTTCAGGTACTTCTCGCATTGTGTAGATACAACTTCCTTCACAAAGATGTCTTTTGAAAAATGCTGCTTTTTTACCACACTGCTCTCTGCCGCTAAAGCATTCACTCATCCTGGATGAATACTTACCCATTGATAGCTTGGTTGATTCAGTTGAAATTTTAACTGCTACCGATCGCTGCCATGTCAATGTATAAATCTTGACATAACAAGACTACAATCAGCGGACAAGTGACTGAATTGAGGCATTCAACGAAATTGCGGAATTAGTTTACCGAAAGGAAATTGGGGCACAGTTACATCATGACCACTAATGAAGGCCTGATCCTTAACTCCACAATCACACATGGTTTGCAAAAACGGTCAAGCTCCAATCAATACAGTGGCTGTACTAAAAGCAAGGTCAGAAATTGTTCCTATTTACACAAAGAATTTAGAGGTTTAGAGATGAATAGAATTTTCTTTTTGATTTGCTCAGCAGTATGTCAAGTAAAATTTACAATGAACTATCCCGATACGGAAATTGGAGGAGCAGTACCAGTCTCTCAAGAGTTCAGTTCCCAGTATAAATCTGCAATTGGAATTACCACTGGACCAGCAGCTAGTTGGGAAAAGACAGGTTGTATTGGAAAAACTGATTGGGCATTGACGTACGACGATGGACCGTCGCCAAACACTCCAATGGTGCTATCTGAATTAGCCAAGCACGGATACAAAAGCACATTCTTTGTCGTTGGGTCTCAGGTCAAAAAGTATCCAGAAATACTACAACAGGCATATCAGGCCGGAATGGAGATTGGAGTTCACACATGGACTCATCCTTATCTTACTCACTTGACAAACGAACAAATTGTTTCCGAGATCATGTACACTTTCCATATTATCAAGGATGTGTTGGGTATTGAATGTCGCTATGTCAGAGCTCCATACGGGGATACGAACGACAGAGTTCGCGGAGTAATCAAATCATTAGGATTTATTTTGGTTCGTTGGAACAGAGATACAGATGACGCAATAACGAATGGTGCGTCTGTTGTGCCTAAGTTCGACTCTTTTATGAAACAGCCTCTATTTGGTACAATATCTCTTGAACACGACTTGCACATTGAAACTGCTAAACAAACCCCATATGGTATGGACAAATTATCAAAGAGCTCCTACACCGAAAGAACTATTAGCCAGTGCACTGGAGAACAGCCATATGGGAGAATTGATCCGCATCCTTTGAATATTACTACCACGGCAACACAGAGTACTTTAGCAACAACTACCGCATTGACAACCTACATATCAAATACTTTTGTTCCTCCAGTTTCCACTGCAGGTTCCACTCTCAGTTCTGCAACTGTGAAATCCGCCGCTATACGACATACCAGCGTTGTTCTATATCCAATAATGTTGTTCTTGAACTATTTTTAATAAAAAAACTATTATTTTATAATTTATTACTCATTAAAAGTTCATGCGGTAGATTGAACAATGATCATTTTCAATGAAGGCAAATCGCTGTCACATCACAAAAAACCACTTTTGGTGTTCTTGCGCCGTCAGACAGCGGTATATAAACAAAAACGCTATCAAACTACAATACTAAATAGAATGAATAGACTACATTTTAGCTGCGGGCGTTGTTTCTCAAATTAATGAGTTATCCCTCAACAGATTTGGGGGCCTGCTGCTGCTTTCAACTCGCAGTATAACGCTGTGTTGAATATCAAGAGTGGCCCAAGAATTGAATGGAACTATTTCATTGGAACAGGATTGCACGTAGAAACAGCTCAACTCACACCTTATGGAATTGAAAAAATTGCAAAGAGCTGGTGCCATTCCTGTATCGATTGCTACTGATCTCCTCCAACAACTCTACCTATTTCATCACTACCAATAGCAAATCAAAAAACATCAAGTGGTATGTCTACTCAATCATTAACGCCATCCAAACAGAGCAGTGCTTATACGTTAAAACCTGTGGATTCACTATTGCTGTAAAAAAGCTTACCAGCTGCAAGTTTTTGTGCATCATGGGCTTTCATGACATTTTTTGAACTTGAACTCACAGCCAACCAGCTACACTCGGCCGTATTGGATCAAACCAACGTGCCCAGCACAAAAGTTGACTACATTGAAGAATTACGAATTGATACTCAAAACGAATGGCTACGAAATACAACAAGTTCCCTTTAAATTTTAGCAGTTCCCTCACAGCATAGCCCTATACATTGAAACATTTATGTCTACCCTTTTTAGTTGAAACCCGCGTGATTTCTTTGACATTCCCTAAAGGGTTTTGGTTAAGTTCAACGGTAGTGTTACAATGGCGGTACATAAATAGAAAGAGCAAAAAAAGTAATAGACATGATTAGAATTACACTGCTTGTAAGCATTATTGTTTGTCAGTTCAAGTTTACGATGGACTACCCAAATAATGACGTGGGCAGCCCTGTTGCACCATCTCCTGCGTTTAATGCCCAATACCAATCAGCGTTGAACATTAGAACTGGTCCTGGTGTTGAGTGGGAAAAATCATCATGCAAAGGCAACTCAGACTGGGCCTTGACTTACGATGATGGGCCTTCTCAATACACTCCAGAAGTTGTGAATCAACTAACCAAACACAATTTCAAGGGAACCTTCTTTGTGGTTGGCTCACAAGTGAAAAAGCATCCAGAAGTGTTGGTTCAAGCGTACAAAGCTGGTATGGAGATCGGAATTCACACTTGGACTCACCCAGTGATGACTAGATTAACAAACGAACAGATTGTTGCAGAACTCATGTATACTTTTCACATAATCAAAGACGTAATTGGGGTTGAGTGTCGGTATTTTAGAGCGCCATATGGGACAACTGATGGAAGATTACGCGGCATTGCTCAAGCTTTGGGGTTTGTAATGATTCGGTGGAATAGAGACACTGGTGACGCTACTACGAATGGCCGATCACTTAAACCACAGTTTGATTTGTTTATGAATCAACCAATTATAGGGACAATTTCATTGGAACATGACCTTCATGCCGAAACTGCCCAGTTAGCACCATACGGGATGGACAAGGTGTCTAAAAGCAAGTACACTCAAAAAACAATAAGTGAATGCACTGGAGAACAGCCTTATCGCAAAATTGATCCAATTCCACCAATGCAAACAATTCCATCAGTTACCACATCTCCTGCAAAAGCTACCACCGCTGCTTCACACGCACCTTCAACTGGAACTTTGAATTTGCCATTGATAACAACCAGTGCAGCTAATCCAAATGCCAGTCCAATCCCCACTGGACCTCCATCCAATCCAAACAACAACTATTTTTCATCTCCAGTTACTATCCGTACTCAAACTACTACAAGGGCAGCACAGTCTGGATCTTCTACACTTGAAATATCACTTTGGTTCATTTTATTGTTGATATAATAAACGATTACATTTCACCACATTCCGAAATAATAATTGGTAACTTTGGTTGGTTATTCGATCCTTGAGTTGGCACATTTTCAATTTTGCGGAGAGTAAGAAGTCCATCAACGACCCTTCCAAATACGACATGCTTGCCATCCAAGAATTCACTTTTCTGACAAGTAATAAAGAACTGACATCCGTTAGTGTTTGGTCCTGTATTGGCCATCGATAGTAATCCAGCACTTGAGTGCTTTAAATCAAAATTCTCGTCTTCAAACTTGTCGCCATAGATGGACTTGCATCCAGTTCCGTCATTATTAATGAAATCACCGCCTTGTTAGTGAGACTTACCTTGAACCATGAAATCCTTTATAACCCTGTGAAAGTGGCATCCTTTGTATCCCTGTGGTTGCCCTTTGACTTTATATTCCCCTGTACATAGCTGCCGAAAGTTCTCGGCAGTCCTGGGAACAATATTACTGAACAATTCCATTTTTATACGACCTGCTGGTTGTCCACCAATAGTGATATCAAAAAATACAATTGGGAGATCTGCCATTTTCAAATGGAATTTTTGCAAGGAAACGAAATCAAGAGCAGAACCCAAGTTACATTGACATTTGCGCAGTCTATCGATGGATACATCTCTAAACCAAATACCCAGATTATATTGTCTAGCCCAGAGGCAATGTATATGACTCACACCATCCGGAATAATTCAGATGGCATTCTCGTTGGAGTCAATACATTGATAATAGATAAACCTTCGCTTACAACAAGGTATGTTGACAATCCTACCAATCCTACACCAATCATCTTAGACACCACTCTGAAATCTCCGAGAGTATATACAGACCGTTCACCAATTATAATCACCAGCGACCAATACGACGAAGCTAAACTGGCTCGCAAGCAAGAATTAGATTATGCGAGAATAGTGAGTGTTCCATTATTGGACGGAAAGCTTGATTTAGCAGCTGCTTTAACAGAGCTATATAAACTTGGGATAAAGAAACTCATGGTTGAAGGTGGGGCAGCTGTGATATCGGAATTCTTGAAATATGACTTGTACGACTCGCTCATTATAACTATTTGTCCAACTCTAATGAATGGCGGAGTAAAGTACGTTAACAATGACCAGCAAATCCTGTTGGATGGGAAATGGGTTATGGTGGGCAAGGACGTGGTATTTTACTATCACAAGAATAAAGATAAGTCTACTTGAATTATTTATTCAGCACATTTTATATGAATGCTCAGTATCTACTTTTCCGCTTCTACCGTTATATTGGTACTTGATGCCCAAGTCCAAATCTCTTTCATTTTGCTTGTTGGGTGCTAATGAAAATTCTCCAGTAATCACATCGCCTTGTTCTACAGCTAAATGTTTGTGAAGGTAAAATACAGTCTAGATTAGTAAGAATTACTTGTTTCCAGTGTGTGTATTGATCTTGAGGACCACAACTGAATTTAACCAACTTGTGACAGGCAGTAAATTCAATATCGAAATAACACACAAAGGCGTGTATGTAATCATTTCTGTTACATACTAATTTGAACGGTTCAGTAAAGGTCAAATCCTTAATTTGGACAGTGTACAAATCAATTGTTTTGAATGCGCTAGAATCAGTTACCATTGCATTTTGGTTCACACAGTCCACTAGAGGCTCTTTAATTGCCAAATGCTTGATATGTGACATGTCAAATCCATAAACATTGTCCCAGAAGTGAATTTTTTCGTCCATGTATTGCCCGTCTTCAATACCGGTCAAGTACATGGTGGCCTTGTCTGGAAAGATCAATCCTCCTTTGACCAAGTACCTGTCCCTTGCGTATAAGACGGTATTCAACATAGTTTCATACAATAAACAGTAACCCATCCATTCAGAAATGATGATATCTACTTTATCAACTGGTAACACAACTTCTTCCATCTTGCCTTTTAACAAAGTAATAATCGACTCCATGTTGTTATCCTTGATAATAACTTTAGCTTGATCAATGATATTTGACATGTCAACGCCGATAACTTTCTTTGCCCCAGCCTTTGCTGCAAACATACACAAAATACCAGTACCGCAGCCAACATCCAAGACGACTTTGTCTTTGAATAAATGAGCATTTTGATAGATGGCGTTGCGGTATGAATTAGTTCTTACTTCATCCTTGAGCATCTCTTCGTGGATCCCAAAGTGAGCGTAAGAATCAAAGTAATAATCCTTTGCAGTTTGTTCCATTTTGTCTAAATTTTTTTTCTTTTTTTTTGAGGCTCGTTGATGGCTTGGTTTACAAATTCGAACATTGGAAACAAGGAATAACGTGGGGGAAAAGGTTGGTTTGCACATTGAAAATTGCCTTACTAGCACCGTATTTTCATATATTAAACCCAACCTGGCGTTTGAATTTGGCGAGAGACAGTTTGAGACAGACCTTGGGGAACGGAGAAACCACTTTTAAAGCTTAATGTCGTAATAAAGGGTCTGGTATTGATGCAAACAAGTTCCCGCTGCTAGTCTCTGACCTATTTCTGCTCTTTTCTCATTTACCGGTAATCGAAATAAAAGCGAATCTCGCTAAAATTACCGAGGGTATAAAAGACAGTGCACTATTATGATTCACTCCTTGAGTAATCTAATATTAAAGAGAGTTGAGTGTGAATTTTAAAGTTGAAAAAATGAATCTGTTCCAGCAGAAACACCTAGAAAAGGAACAACAGAAACTTGGTAGAAATTTGCTAATATAGGTAATAAATCATTAACGCATAGGTAAGGCGACCCTAATTTAAAGGTAATTTCCATTAATTAAAGGTATTTTGAATCTAACCAGATTATCTACAAAAAACAATGGAAAAGAATACACTAAAATTTACCAAAGAGTTGAATCAACAGCATACCAAAGAGTATCTCTCATCTAATTAGAATCAAAGTGCTGTTTGATCTGGAAAAGCAAATCGAAAAGGAATCGCTGAACCTATTTGATCAGTTACAAGAATACAAGGAAAACACACGCAAGTATCTCAAGTTGAAACAAGATTTGAATAGTAAGATTAAAGAATTTGGAGATTTACAGAATATTCAGAGTGTAATTGAAAGGGATATGCTGGAAATTACTCTAGTTATGAAGAAACTGTAAATTGATGTCTAGAATTCATAAATCTGACTGGAGATATCGGTTAGAGTAGCAGCTATAATAAATTGTTTTAATCGCAAATGGCACCACTTTTGTTCATTGGTTGTTCTTTGGAAATCTAATACGATGCAGAAATTGACAGAATCACCTTTATCAATTCAAGAGACAAAGAAGCAAATTCATCTATCAAAGTCAATACATTGATAACTGACATACAAGAATTTGAATTCATTCATTTACAACCTCCACACCGTATCTATTTCTTGAAGTTTCTGTTTTCTTGTTTCTTTCAAGCATAGTATTTGGCATCTTTTTTCCACTTGCCAGCTATTTATCTTGGCTAATACTCTTGTTAATTTGCATTTTCTAAAACTTGAATCTCAACTAGGGTTTTTAATTTATTATCTGTTCCCTTTTTCTATTGCGTTCAACAGTTCTTTTGGTAACGCTTGCTTTTTCAACAATCCATTTTCTTTGACTTGCACTCCCTTGTAAATATTGGGTGTATCGATTCAAATGAAGTTGTGTAGCGATATCGTCAAGTGAAACCGTAAATATCAAAATCAAATTTGTGGTTAAATTGAGACCGTATATGTACTATACTAATTGAGACTATACTAAATTGAGACCGTGTATGTACTATACTAATTGAGACTGTACTAAATTGAGACTAAAGAAACTTAGCATATGCATACAGTTGTACTCTATAAAGTTTAACCTCATTGACTGTCATATATCATTATTGAATATTTACATGTGATGATGGAGCAGGTGCCATGTAGTTGCTCATCTAGAATGGAAGTAGGGGTGAAAGCCCAACCTTTCGTGTGGTGAACACGCTCGAATTGGTCACGTTTCGAACGGTGATGACGAGTCCGCAAAGATTCGAGATAAGCTCACATCGACAGCATAATCTATTTATCTAATTAATCTCTTTCTCTTTTAGTATTGTCCTCGTCCCAAAGTAGCTTACCTAACTATAGGAAATGGTCCATTGTGCTGCGGAAATTGTATACGTACAAAAAAGGCGAGTGAAACACCAAACTCAAAAGTGGGCGTTCTTTGGCCTTGAAACACTGAACTCATCAAACGAAGCTGATAGTACATGAGAGGAGATGGCAGTGTGTAAATAGCAGGAAATTAAATCCCTTTCTAAACTGCCCATTTCTATACTTGAAAAATCTAGTCAATCGGCCTTATTTGCACAAATCAAAAGATTGTTTTTTGTAACTCGGGGCATTAATTCAGGAACTTTGAAACCGTAGAATTTTCTTTCTAAATTTAATGAAATTCACTTCAATGTTATTATTATCACTGTGTTCGTTTATCGGTATAAGCGGATCATTATGGATAATATTGGTAATTAGTTGTTGACATAGAAAAAATTACCAAAGAATGGATTCTTCTATCTTATAAATATCCTCGCAATTATTGAACTACTCTTGGGAATATGTAGGATTGGAGATTTTATTCTTGTGACAGCAGCTCCAAATTGGAAGTTCTGTGGAATATTTGGAGAATTGAGCTTTTTCTTTCAGTCAGTGTCGTTTTACTATGTGTTTGCGATTGCGTTTATTGCACATTACATTGTAAATTACGGCGGCTCGAATTCCAAAATATGTTACCCAACAGTATCGATTTTATGTTTTATTCCCGCAGTTATCAGCAGCTCTTTCTTTAGCTACTTCAAATATTTCGATCCGCAGAATAGTAATATTAATATTCTGGACATTGTTAATGTATTGCTGGCCCATGCATTGATATTAATGGCTGTATGTAGTATTCTGATACTGATGGAATTGAAGCAGCAGAAGCAAAAGAGGCAAAAGATGGTATCAAACAACTTTTTCAAACAAGGAGAAGACTCTGTTCATCAAGCGAGCAACATCATGTACCACTTTATCCTACTATTTATGGCAGTAACTGTCGTTGTGTGGACTCCATATGTCCTACATGGGCTGGCTGTCGTGTTTAGCCATACTGTGTTGCCCAATCTCAATATGAACAATTGGATATTTCAAGTGCTAGACACCTTGCAATTAATATTGATACCATCTTTAGGGTTATTCCATGCGTTGGCGATTCACTTTGGATTGCGAAGAAAATGGGAAAGAGTAGAAATACCAATTGATTTTATTACTACCCAACTGGAATCCACCAAAGCCAAACCAAAGCCAAAAGATAAACCCGGAAAGAAAGAAAGAACAGTATATCAAGATATTGAACAATTTTATGGAATAGAACATAGACCAAGAGATCGTATCGAAAAGACAGTCTTGGATAAAGATATCAAACCTACACTAGACATAAATATACCCTCAAACTCCGAAACCCCAGCAATTGCGGTTCCCCCAAATATCCACCGCATGCTAAAGTTATCGTCAAAACCTTCAAGGATACAATCAAAATATTTAAGTCCGTCAGATTCCGATAGCGAAGATGATTTTGGAACACCTATAGAAACAGACTTTTTGCAAATACAATAAATTTTGATCTGCAAATTTATAATTTATTGAATCAATTTCATTAATTTACACTGTCGTATAAACTCATCTCCATTAAACATATTTTCCAAATCAAACTTTCCAATTGATTTTCGATCCAACAAAACATCATAAATCAAATCAATTTCACGATCGTCGTATCCTTTACAAAACAGAGATACCATATGAATCTTTAGCTCTACTGGAAGTGGTAATTCTATAGCTGCCAGAATCCTGCATAACAGATAAATATTCTTTACAGAGTTGGTTTTCAAGTTTTCCAACTCTAAATTTTTGCAGACATACTCTTGAATAGTTTTCTGGAAATTGATTGTAGGAGTATAAAAAGTACTCGTTCCATTATCATTAAAAGTTATTTCCAGGGCTGTCAGAGTCTGATTTTGTTTCATCAGTTGCACGACACACGTCAAACAAGTTTCCGTTATAGGGTTATGATCCAGCCAAACTGTTTTCAACGAAGGATGAGCGGTAATGCTCTTGGCTAACATTAGCATTCCGTGGTTTTGAATATTGTTCAAGTACAAATACAAGCAAACTAGTGTTTTGTTTTTGGTTAGCATGTTTGATAGGGCTAGTGCACCTTCATTGCTAATTTTGTTTTGAAACAAGCATAGAGAGATTACTGATGTATTTGTCGAAAGGAACTCGGCTAGTTTGATTATGCTCTGATCTGTTAATTTGTTGCTGCCAAAGTTCAACTGCTTGATAGTCTTGATTCCTCTTATTGAATCGATAATTGCTTCCAGACCTTTGTCTCCAATTTTATTTCCATTCAAATTCAGTACTTGAAGGCAAGTGTTTGTTTTTAGTATTTGGGCCAGTGCTATCGCATCTTGCTGATCCAAATTTCTGTATGTCCACCAAATATTATCCTTTTCAGCATCCAGCAAGTCAATTTCTGTAAGCATGCAAAAAAGTGACTTTCCAATTCGTTTTATAATGCGAGGCGTGATGTGTCAAATGTGAAACTTGCAGGTGTTTATCACGTTGATATATTTCTTTGTTTTGATTACAGTGCCAAGTTCTTGGACCAACTAAGACATATTTCTTTCCAAGTAATTTGACTATTTCTATCCGCCATTCAATACTGTTTGTAAGACCAACACTTTCTTCAATGCGATAGACAAAATCAGCTGTAATTTAATTTCGGGCCTACCGTCTGATGATAAGGATAGTGTGACAAGATATAAACTTACAGTTGTCGTTTCTTCAGCTGAGGCCTATTACAAGAATTTCATCATTACCGTTTTACTCATCCTCTATCTAAATGAAACAGCAATAAAAACTCAAAGATGGCTACAATGCAGCCCACATGCTATCCTCGCCTAATAGATACATCTGCCATTAATAATAGTTATTCTATTTCCTCAAGTGCACCTACATACTAAAAAGGATATCCACAAATTAAAAAGTTCGCGAAAAATGGAAACTAAACATTTTGATGTCCTCATTATTGGATCTGGATCTGGATCAAAAATAACTAGACCTGCAGCTTCTTTAGGATACTCGGTAGCAATCGTTGAAAAAGGTCCATTTGGTGGAACATGTTTGAACAGGGGATGTATTCCATCAAAGATGCTGATCCATCCCGCAGACGTAATGGCAGAAATTGAAGAAGCAAACAAGTTCAATATCACTGTTTCTAAACCTACGATCGATAAACAAAAGCTGGTGAAACGCGTTTGTGAATCAATCGACAAAGATTCCAACTCTATCGAACCATTATACGCAAAAATTCCAAACTTGACTGTTTACAGGGGCGAGTGCAAGTTTACAGGCACTCACACAATTGAAGTAAACGGCGTAAAGGTGTCTGCTGATAAAATGTAACTGTATTTTGATTTAGTTTTATCGTTGCTGGATGCAGAGCAAACATCCCAACGATTCCTGGGATTGAAGGAACTCCATACTTGACCTATGCAGAGGCTTTGCGATTAGAGGAACAACCCGAGTCCATGCTGGTGTTGGGTGGTGGATATATTGCCGTTGAACTAGGCTATTACTTTGGGATGACTGGAACAAAGGTAGAATTTGCAGTACGTAGTCAAATGCTCTCTGCGGTGGATAAAGATATCCGGCAAATCTTTCAGGATGAATTTTCAAAAAGATTTCCTGTACACTTGCAAATTAAACCAATTTCAGTTTCATATCACGATAAGAAATTTCACACTAAAATCCAATTAAAAGACGGTAAAGTCAGAGAATTTGTCACTACTCATTTACTGTCTGCAATTGGAGTTGTTCCAGTCACAGATCAACTAAATCTAGCTGCGCATGGGTATGATCTACAACCTGACGGATCAATCAAGGTAGACTCTAGCTTTAGAACAAACATCCCAAATGTATGGGCATTCGGAGATATCATTGGCCATCCAATGTTCAGACACACAGCAAATTATCAAGGAGAGTGGGTATTTAAAAGCGTTTTTAAAGATACCAGCCTGCAAGACGTTGGAATGGCTTATCCTCCAATCCCAGCCGCTGTATTTTCTAATCCTCAGATTGGAACTGTTGGCTTAACTCAAGAAGAGGCGGAGGCTAAATATAGCAAGATATTGATTGGAACTGCAGATTATCCAGATTGTGCCATGGGGGCTGCTCTGCAGGTTGATCATGGAATGGTAAAGCTGATCTTTGCTGGCGATAATTATGAGCTAGTTGGAGCACATATCGTTGGAAAGGAAGCTTCAACGTTGATCCATATTTTAATTGCCTATATGCGGTGTAAGGCAAATTTGGATATACTAAAAGATACAATATACATTCATCCAGCGTTAGCCGAAGTAGTTCGAAATGCAGTAAGAGACGCAGTAAGCAATTTATGAATCAATCTATAATAAATTCGTTGGAATTCAATTTATTCCATTTTCAAACTCAATGGCAAGTCCCAGAAATGCGAAAAAGATTTGGAATTAGTTCATCTTAAACATATAGATAAACATAAATCCCATGGTTACCCATACCGAAATATCGCTTATAATTTTTAGCGCTACCCCAGCCGCGATATTTGTCTGGAAAAATTCAACTTCAAAGCCGACAATGAGCATCAGATTGTTCACAAAGGTAAATGCGTAAAAGAGCGTAACCATCATGTGTAAACCAAGCTTGAAAATAGCGATTCTTTCCAGTCGAGTTTTTACAAATTTGTTTTTTGTGTTGTCCTTTTCTGAGGTGGCGGTAGCGCTATCTTCTGTAGAGTTTTTGGGAAGAGAGCCGCTTTTACCCCTAGAAGTAGTTTTTCCTTCGCTAAACACTTGAAGTACTTTGTTTCCAAAAAACAAAACCACCGGCAATGAAATACACCCAATTGTAAACATTGGGAAAATATATTGCCATCTTCGGAGGTGAATATAGGCTTCTCGGTCATTATTCAATCCCACTGTAGCCCACATAGTGCTAATTGTGATTGTGATTAAGAATACAATCAAACGAATAACCTTTAGTATCTTTTCTGGAGATACAATTTTGTCCCCAATCTTCATATCTGCATACAAACTAACACCCGTTGTTGCAGATGCAATACAAACCTATATTTAGTACGAAATACCAAAAAGATGTTTGAGCCAACAGCTCCTGCTGCAAAGTAAACAAATTCAGTAAAAATGTTAACCTGAACATACTGTTTAATTTCAAAATCAGTCATCTGGGTAATGTTTCGTGTGGCAATTGACCCGACGTTAACTACTTCAATCATTCGAAACAGGTTGGCCAAGATACACAGTACGCAGATATTGTCAACCGGAGTCCACTTCTTTCCTGAAATTCTTCTGGCAAAGATATTTCGTACAATTACACCAAAGTAAGCCAAAACTGAAAGACAGCACAAAGCTATTATTGCAATGTCCACCCTCCTGTAATACAATAGATGAGAAGAGTCACATCCAAGATAATTAAGTCGGTAATCGCAGATTGATAGCAAGAACAAAGTGCTGTTTGACATTTTTTAAAAAGAATAATCACGTATCACGACAACGTGTAACTGATACCAAATCAGTTTTTGTTTTACGGGCCTCTCGCTGCTCCAGATGTATTTCCAACCAGAGTTTGAATAAACCTATTAAAAATATAGTCATCTATGTCTTTACTCTGTATCTCTGCTAAATAGAATCAAAATATTGAGATTACCTCATAGCTGGGATATTTATCAACACAAAATTTTGCAGCTATTACATTGAAGAATATTGGCCAGAGTAATGTCCAATAATGCAGAAACCTTTCCTACCTAAATTTTTACTTCTCATTCTCTACATCCTACTTTTGACTACTCACAACGTAATTGTCAGGTGACTTTCGCGATACGCATATCTCTACTCCCAATGCATAAGAATATGACTAGAAAGCTGGGTCTAATGCGAGGTTTCGAATTTCGAACATGCACCAAAGCTATTCGCAAATTAAGGAGGAATGAGTAATCGAAATAGTATTACACTAGTTTATTCACAAATGTCTTTAAATTTGAAAGCAATCCGTTGAAATCTTGTAGATGATACCTAGATTAAATTAAGCTTACCAATGACCAACACCCGGAGAAACTATAATATCTGCTCCTGCAATATTCTCTGCAATCATCAAGGCATACGATACATCAATCATTTTATTCTCGGCGCCATGAATTACAAGTGTAGGTGTTTTAATAAGATGTAGCTGATCAGTCAAATTAACTCCATTAATACAATTCAATTGTTCCCGTAATACCAATTGATCAAGCGGCCTAACTTCAGCTTTTCCTTTGCTATTGGAGAGGTACTGCTGTGGAGATTCCATTGATACGCGAAGCATTCCTCTTGAGGGAGTCATTGGAAAAGTGTTTGCCAAGAACAATCCTTTTAGAACGACATCATCCCTACCTCGAAGCAACAAGCTTAATTGCAAACAGGAAATTCCTGACAAATCAAACCCTACTAGGATAAATTCTTTCAATTCGCATTGCAGTATAATATCAAATATGTCTGTTGCTAATTGGAGGAGGGTTAGGTCCATTGGTACTGTAGATGGCGGTATTGGTTTAGTGTAGGTTGAATTTCCTTGTCCTCTTGGGTCGATTAGGAGCAATGAATTGGGTAGTGTTTGAAATGCACTGTAGTCTTGAGCCTTTTGTAATATACCTGGCACAACTACTATTGCTGGCGATTGCTTCTTGTTGAATACATAGTTCAGTTTTGCACCATCTCTTGTTTGAAAAATCATGTGAAAAATTTCCGTATGACTTTGATTTTTAAATCAGATACAATGAAATAATGGAGATTTAAACTTTACAATATATTATACATTTTCTAATGTCTTTTCAAACGCAGCCTTTTTCTCCGTGAAATTCCCGGTTGGGAAATACTCATTTAGACAATCTTCCAGCAAAGCGCAGTTTGCCGGATCAAGCAATAGAGTTTTCAATCTATTCCTTCTTACAGTATTGCATCCAGGGACTACTGCCAATATTGCGCGCGAGTTTATAAACAGAGAGCACATTTGACAGATTGGAATGGTAAAATTCTTTTGCAAACCTATTGGATATCCAGTGACAGTTGAAAATTGTCCGCACATTGTACAATTATTAAGATTCATCCTATTGGGTTCTGGTATATTAGATGATAGACAATTAAAATTGATTTCGTTTGATAATTGATGTTTCTCGATAATTGGGGATTCACTTGTAGATCTTTTCGACAATTTCCTTTTTAGTAATAGTGCTTTCAACAGAGTTTCCTTGTCAGCCAAGTGTGAATCTTGATTTTCTATTTCATTTTTAAAATTTGCACTGTTTGCCAAAGGATCGATTTTATCGCTAGAATTGGCCAACAGCTTGGATTTCAAAATTCTTTCTTTTAAATTTACATCTGCGGCTTTCGGCTCACTTGCATCACTAATTTCTGATTTGCTGTTTTCTAGAATAGGAGAAACTACTTTTTCTGATAACGAATTCCGTCCTATCAACAGTAATGACTTTAAGGAGGCTGCTTTTGCGGCTAAATCGACATTTGAAGCTGCTCGCGTTTCATTATTTGAATCTAATATGGATAGGGAGGTCGTTTCTGCAGAGGGTATTTCCAAGGACTGTTTTGGACTTGTAACATCGGAAACTACAGGAGTGGCAATTTCAGCTGGTGATATCTCTTTTGCTTTATCCAGGCTGCTTAGTATATTCTGAAGAACTGGGTCAAAGCGTTCCTGTAGCCCAGCACCTTGATTTTTCGGAATAATTTGACTCTTCTTGCCGTTGAGATGGTTACCATCAGCCAATGGTTTCTCTTTCAGCAGAGAAAATGCTTCTTTGGTAGATTTAGACAAAGCACTAATCCTGGTTTTGACAACGGGAGCAGTGTCCGCTACTTCAACATCTTCATTGACAATTTTTATCCCGCTATTCTCATATTGCTGTAATTTCGTTTCCCAGTTGTCATATTCATCTTCATGCACTGGACTAGAATTGAAATTAATTTTTAAATCATCGCCTGTTTCTATTGATTCTCCTCTTTCTGTATCTATAAAAAACAAGCTATTTTCACCATTTTCTACTTTATGTATACTCTTGCCTTCACGATCGCCTTTGGCACTGTCATTATCATCACCCCACGTTTCTGGATCTATTCCGTTGGATAAATTTGGAGACTGGTGTTCAAATCCATGTGCATCCGCAAATGTATGGCTGAAACTCTTTTCACTAAATGAAATAGCCGGACTAGCCATATTCTCATCACTTTTCCAATTATCATCACTTGATTCTTCCATTTCTACAATATTGTATTTCAAAAAGTTGGATTTTGCTTCTTTTGGTGTATCCATAGACGACAATGAATAGTGGTGCTGTTCAGTTTGATTTGAATTAGAGCTAGCAGATGCTGTGCAATGATTTGTATTTGGTACATCCAAAGAGGCGAAAGTGTCTTCCAAAGGTATTCGCCGTACTTCCACATTGCCAATCCAACACACTTCAGGGCCGATATCCTTCTCTCGACTGCTCAATTTCATCTTTTTATTCCCCACTCTAAATTCCTGTAATTTACTCAATAGCATTTCTTTAACATCTGAACATTTATTTCTATTAGGGCCACTTGAATTATTTTGCAGTCTCTGTAGTTTCATAATCTCTCCTCTTTTGACTTGTATTTGATGCTCGGTTAGTAGTACCTGTGATTGGAGGTTCTGGAGATTGGCTTTCAATTCCTCTAATTGGTTTTTCGCTCTCTCAACTTGAAGTTGAAGATTGAAATTTTCCATTAGAATTTTCCCAGCTCAAATCTCAAAGTATTTCCGTCTCGAACATCTGAATGCAAGTGCCCCATTGTAATTCTATTATGTCTCAGTCACAATACCTACATTCTCGGAGAACACGTGGATCATTGTTTATTAGAGCACAATATGACATAATTTCTAGTAAGATATAATATGAATAAAAACTGATAGTCTAATCAAGATTTGCACTTACACATTGTGAGTTTAGAAACCCGCTTTGCTGATGGCCTCCTGCTAACCCTGGCTTGATTTCATAGGTAGATTACGTACATCGTCTATTATGTCCATTATGTCTGAAAAAAATCTTACCCCGCAAATGTCAAACGCATCAATCAGTACTTCATACTTGTTTGACATCTGTGACTATCGCGCCAATTATCTCGGGTGTGATCCAGTAAAGCAACATTTATTTGCCAACGTGGACATGATCATTATCATCATGACATGTGTTTCGATTTTGGCCTTTGCAGGGCTGGTAATTAGAAATCTTTTGTCGAAAAAGAACGATGGGAAAAAGTGGACAGCCGCTGATACACTTTGCGTTCTTTGCTGTATCTCAAATATATTCAGAATTGTAGAGATTGCTAATGTACGATCAGTGGTTTTCAAGGACCAATCACTACTGACTGACTATGATGCCAAGCGATACTTTCAAACAACTGTATTTATAGATTTTTTCTATTTCGGTTCCGGCGCAGTAGCTTCTAATGTATTTCTGGTAATATTTGTTGACGATAGGTTAGTGTAGCAGGTGCTGCTGCTGGTGTTAATGTTTTTGCAGATATCAAGATTGGAGATAGAGTCTTTTCGCCTGAAAAGATATTGAAAATTGTACGGTTGGTTATTCTCGTCATTACTCTCTCGTTTTGTATTTCATGGGCCACCATTGGAGCAACTAAAGATTTAGAGAGCTATTATACATATCGAAGATGCGTATTCGTAATGGCAATTTGTACGATTGTATTCGTTTCACTTCCAGTGATTATATTTTTTGGCAACAATGTTTTGCGCATCCTTGCTGAAGCTAAAACTCCAGGAAGCAATAAGAGCAAATCCGCAGCAGATGTAAAAAAGTCTGTAGACGCAAGGCCTTCTTCTCAAATTGCTACACGAACTGTTGATGGGTCTCAGCACAGTGAAACATCAAACCAAAAATCAACGGTAAAGAAATCAGGATTATCTAAAGAGAAAAAAATTGAAAACTTTAGACTAGCAATCAACATGTGTATTTGGATATTGTATGTAGCTACTATTTGCAATCATATCTTGTTGTTGGTTGGTTTTGAAGCTACCTTCTTCCAGACAAATGTCATTGCTGCCGTGGTTTTAAAGGCAGTTAGTGACACTCAAGTATGGCTATGCTGTGGATTTATGTTTATTTATTTGTTTAGAGTTGGTTAAAATAAAGGATTTTCATTGAAAACCAAATTAGAGGGTATATCAAAGTCCCTATTAGCTCGGCTAGTCCAGGCTTGCTTTTTGATTTGAGTTAATCTTTATCGTGTTTCAACACTGTTGATATTTGCTTTAAAAGCACCAGGAATATGCCGGAATTTGGCTTTAATGAATATTGCGCAAAGTTTGGATACTTAAATAAAACCAAACAGAATCTACGATTGACAGCTACATCCCTCACGCGTTTCGAAAAGTAAATTCTTCGCCATTGGTCATTTATTATCATGGAGCACTACGACCGTTATTAAATTATTCGATACACACATAATTCTGCTCGATATATGCGGCTTTAGAGCAAACCTAAGGTGTTAGTCACGTCTCAAATTGTGCTGAGACACGAGTGTTCTTTCCTTTGCAGAAAACCTATTAGTTATCCATACTTTTTCAGAAAAAATGTACTACGAAAAAATCATTGAATGCAGGGATAGTTATATTATGGTGAAGCCAGCCAATATTAGTACAGACATAAAAAGTTGATCAAGTATCAGATATTAGATTTTTTCCTTTCTCAAGGATATCCAGTTTCTGTTTAGGATCGGATATATTAACTAGTCATCTTGAGTGTTGCTTTGGATTTTCGAATCTATTCTTCATAATAAACATGGCTTTCCTTTCATTACCTGCTCTAGAAATCCGCCGCTATTGTCCACTTGAAAAGAACTACATTATTTCCATTGTTTGGAAAAAAACTCATGTCAAATTACCAATCACAGAATAACAGCTCCTCGATCTTGCTTGAAATTTGTGATTATAGAACAAACTATTTGGGATGCAGTCTTGACCGGGCACAATATTTTGCAACAATTGATTTGGCAGTAATCTGTATATCCTGTGTTTCAATAATCGCGTTTTCTGGTTTAATAATTCGAAATCTAGTTTCAAGAAAGAATTCCGGAAAGAAATGGACATCAATTGATAATCTTTGCGTCTTGTGTTGCTTATCGAATATATTTCGGATTGCAGAGTTGGCAAATGTCCGGTCAGTTGTTTTTAAAGACCAGTCACTGATGGATGAACATCAAATTAAGCAATATTTTCAAACTACGATTTTTGTAGAGTTTTTTTATTATGGGTGTGGAGCACTTGCGTCAAATGTATTCCTGGTACGATTGATAGTTTGACTTTAGGTGAGCGTGGCAAGCTCTTCGGCAGGAGTCAATATGTTTGCCGATATCAAGGTTGGAAGCACTGTTCTTTCCCCTGAAAAGATCCTGAAAATAATCAGACTTGTAGTCTTATTGGCTACTTTAGGCATAGCTATTGGATGGGCAACATTGGGGATTAATAATGATCTTGGCACTTTTATTACCTACAGAAGAGCAAATTATATACTCCCAATGTGCACCATTGTGTTTGTTTCTATGCCTGTAATCATTTATTTTGGAAACAATGTGATCAAGATACTTAATGAAGGGAAAGCAAGTAGTAACAAAAACATCTCACTTGACAGCACAACCCAACATGAAGGTAGTAAGGCGGCTGATATGTCTTTCAAATCTGTTCAGCTTAGTCACAATAGCAAGCGACCGAAATCCGTGCTAAAGCCAGTTCTCTCCAAACAAGAAAAAATCTCCAATTTTAAAATGGCAATCAATATGGTAATTTGGCTGCTATATGTAACAACTTTACTAAACTTGCTATTACTCCTTGCTGGATTTGAATCACCCTATTTTCAGAATAATATCGTGCCAGCAGTGATCTTGAAATCAGCTAGTGATCTGTCGGTTTGGGTGAGCTGCGGGTTCATGTTCATTTACTTGTATCGAGTTGGTTAAATTACCAAAATAAAAAATTTCAATTTTGATGTGTACAGGAGAACTGATCCAGCCAAAGTTTAGGCAAAATTAAGAGTTTGAAATTTATCCACTTTGGATATGTAGGACAAAGCAGAGTCTGCAAAAATATGCATCTATTGAAAATACAGAGCAATACAAAAACGATGACGTAGATATCACTAGACCAAGTTTGGCGTTTTTCTAAATTTAATGTCGGACGCTAACCACTCTATACCTCTTAGTACATCATATCTGTTGGATATCTGTGATTATCGCGCGAATTATCTAGGATGCGACAATGAGCGAGCCTTTATATATGCAACCATAGATTTAATCATGATTATTATGGCGGTGGGATCAATTATCGGATATTTAGGCATTATCATTCGCAATTTTATCGCACGAGCCGTTAACGATAACAAAAAGAAATGGAACTCTGCTGATAACCTGTGTGTGCTCTGCATGTTATCAAATATCCTACGGATAGCAGAACTCGCGAACGTTCGGTCCGTTGCTTTCAGAGATAAAACTCAAATGACAGATCTGGCTATCCAGCAGTATTTGCAAATTACAGTGTTCATGGATTTCCTGTACTACAGTATGGGAGCAGTAGCTTCTAGTGTCTTTATGGTAAGTTTTCATTTAAAGAAGGTTGGTGTCGCTGGAGCCGCAACCGGATTAAATATCTATTCTGATATCAAAATTGGGGATAGAGTGATTTCACCAGAGAAAATTCTGAAATTATGGCGTTTGGTGATAATGATTGTGAATATCTCTTTCACTATATGCTGGGCTACAAATGGCGGTACTAAAGGACCTGAGTACTATGCACTTTATCGTCGTGGTATCTATGGATTGAACATGGCTGCTATTCTTTTTATTGCGTTGCCAGTGATTCTCTTCTTTGGAAACAATGTACTACGCATACTGAGTGAAGCCCGATCTTCTAGAGATGCCTCTGAAGGAACCAGTCAAACAAATGTCCACCAGTCCGATATACAGTCAAAGCACAAATCAAAAGTTCAGATCACAGGGAGTAAATCAAAGCAAGATTTGGCTGCAGAGACAAGTCGGGGAGAAGTTAGAGATTCAAAAACCCCTAGCAACTTTAAACGATCTCAAGTAACTCAAAGCCATTCAGTGGGAGACTTCAAAAAAGTAGCAACCAAAAAGATAAAGATATCTTCAAAAGATAGAAAGATCAACAATTTTAGAATGGCGATTAATACTGTTATTTGGTTGCTGTATGTGACTGTGTTGTTTAACCATATTCTGTTGTTTGTAGGATTCGAGCTGGATTATTTTCTAGAAAATACGGTCCCAGCAGCCATTTTGAAGGCAATTAGTGATTTCGCAGTTTGGGTGACTTGTTCATTTATGCTAATCTACTTGTATAGAGTTGGATAGAATAAAATTTTATAATTTATTTCATACTGACTGTTGGTTGCGCAGAATTACTTCAAATAAAAGATCACTATAAAGGATAGAAAAATGATTTTTGGATGGGTCTACCAATAACTCGCTGTTTAATCTAGCGCTAGTCTTTTCAAAAAACATTGACACTTCCTCCTTTGAACAAATGGGATTTTCGCCGCTTCCTGCAACCATAGTAGTTTTGATTGAAACTGGTTTCCATTTACTGATGAATTCTGCACCTTCTTCAAACATTGCGCGGACGCTACTGAATTCTGTAGATAGTTTTCGAATATTGTAGCCATCAACAAAATCACTATAAAATCTCGCAGATTCATAGAAATTGTAATCAGTAGTAAAGTAAAATGGAAGATACAACAGGTCAGAAAAGAAGCGTAATATTCCCAAATCGCCCAAAAAAGACGCCATGGTAATGAATCTTGGTTGTAACATGGCAGTAAATTTCTCTTGCACACCAGGCAGTTTAACAATATAATCTGCAGGGGTAGGTTCAACCAATATAATTGATTTGATGCGAGGATCAACATTATATAACTGGGTATACAGCTGAACTATAATTAGGCTATGTTACCCGCAACCCCGCCAAATGAATGGCCAATCAAAATAATTGACTTGTTATCTACCAATTGAACAAATTCAACAATGTGCTGTGCAAATACTTTAAAACTCATTGAATCTGGTTTATCAGACTTTCCAGTGCCCAATCGATCATAAATTAATGAGCTAATTCCATATTTGGACAACTTTCGTTGAAGCGGAAGCATGCAGGTTCCAGACATGTTAGCACCAGAAACCAATATTACCATTGGATCACCGAGTTGATTAATTTCATAGTTCACTCGCTTTCCATTCACTTGAATTGTTTTTTTAGGCCTACGATGAAAGTATGCACGGATATGATGTACAGCTATAAATGTAATTGCACCTGTATCATAGTGTGGTTACCTATTGCTACTTTTTCCCAGATTGAGAATTTCATTTGGGTAGAAAGTGTGCCTTTTTTAAAATTGAGCGAGTGTTAAACGATGGCGTCACCAACTCCATTCATTGCCGGAGTGCACCAAAGTGCTGTCCATCGGCCTTGGTTTTAGCCCGTTCGTACTTACTTTAACTGGGACTGCAACAATAACAGACATCAGGTTTATTTCAAATACTTAAAGCTCATCTTTATCTGGTAGCGGTCCATCATTAACTACTGAGAAAGTCAGCGTCCTGTCTTTGAATACATTTGATGCTTTCACACACGCATTGTCAATGCTGTCTCCATTTTGAAGCAAGTTTATAAGCCTGTCAATAAATTTCTGTGCAACATCTAGTGATAAATGATATTTAATGTTTGGATAATACAACAAATTCATTTCTGCTTCCTGCGTGTTTGGAACGCTGTTCTTGTTCCCCAACTTGTAGCGCTGAAATCCATTTTCTGCAGGATTACAGCATACCATAACCATGCGGTTTCCAGTGCCAGCAAAACTTTCCAAAATGGAAGCAGGGTCGATAAATTTCGTAGCGAACCAATTTGACTTTGATCGAGGGTTTCGTAGAGCAGGCCAAAATTTGCAGGTGGTACCTTCGGCATCAAATACACCATGACCAAGGTAAACGATAAGCTTTCTTCCTCTATAAGAATAGTCCTTTACGTTTAAATCAATCAACTTCTGGAGCGACACAACATGGCAGTTGTGATATGGTGCTATACCCAACCTCTTTACGTCCAAGCCGTTCACGTAATCCACTACTGCTGGAATGGATGGATCATATGCTAGGTAAAAGTAGTTCAAACATTGTGAATGTGATTGCGAGGCACCCATAACTATTCCTGTAGTTCGGTATTGGTTGCTGAATTCCGCTGATTCGAATTACCTGAATATACAAATGAATTAAAATCACCAACTATTGGAAGCGTAATCGCTTATATTTAAGTTCCCGATTTGTTAGTCATTCCTCGTCATTACAGTAATTTTAACGAAACTGGTCCAAATTGAATCTATGGATTTAGACCAACAGTAATCAAGGCATTCAAGATTGTGTCAAAGAGCAAGTAAAAAGATTTTATTGGCAAGCATTCAAGATTGTGTCAAAGAGCAAGTAAAAAGATTTTATTGGCAAGCATTCAAGATTGTGTCAAAGAGCAAGTCACTATGAAGGATAGAAACATGACCTTTCGAATCGTCAGTATACACTTGCCCGCCAAGCCTATCAGCGGTGTCTTTAAAAAACTCTTTTAACTGCTCAGGTGTGCAGCTAGGATTATCTCTTCCACCACCAACAACGAGATCCATTTTGACGGATACTCTTTTCCAACTTGCAATCAATTCACCAGCTTCATCAAACATATCTCCCAAACTCTTGAATTCGGGAAATAATTTACGCAACAAGATCCCATCGCACATATCACCGTAAAATCGCAGATTTTCAGAGAAACTGTAAACAGTCTTGTAATAGAATGGCTGAAAGAAAACGTCTGTAATAAATCTTAATATTCCTAAATCCGCTATAACCGCAACATACTTGAAAATGTTTGGATTCATAATCATGTTTTTGAAATCCTGGAGTTTGATTAGATGGTCCGCTGGAGTTGGCTCAACTAGAATAATTGACTTAATTCTCGGATCTATTCCATATATCTGAGAATAAAATTGAGCTGAATTAAAATAGGCTACCTGCTACCCCTCCGAACGAATGGCCAACCAGTACAATTGATTTATTGTCGACTAGTTGGATAAAGGAATGAATATGTGCTGCGTATATTCTAAAGTTCATTATTTCTAATGAATCTGACTTTCCTGTTCCCAACCTATCATAAGATAGTGAGCTGATGGAGTATTTTGAGAGTTTTCGCTGAATCGGAAGCATACAAGTACCAGACATTGCTGCACCAGAGACGAATATTACCATTGGGTCTCCATGTTTTTCAATTTCATAATTGACATTCTTTCCTTGAACAAGAATCGTCTTTTTAGGTTTGCGATGAAAGTAACCTCTTATATGGTGAATGATAATATATGCGCCGACACCCATGTTAGTGAAATTAACCTATAAGAATCGTAGTTGTTGCTTTCATTGGAAAAAGAAAATAAAAGCGGCACTGATAACAATTTTGAAGCAAAGCGAGAAACTAAGCTAGTCCGTGTGGTTCAAGATAAGTATTAGGTCATGACAAAGTTACGAATATGAGGTTTTTATTGACACTTTTCAACAACCAGATCATGTAACAAATCACTGTAAAGAATTGAAAAATGGTCCAGTGAATCATCAGAGTATAGTTTGCCATTCAAACGCTCAGCAGTTTGAACGAAATAGCCTTTCAACTCATCAACAGGCAAAAGACCTGTTTCGCAATTACCGACAACCATATCCATTGGAATTGGGACTGATTTCCAGTTGGAAATATATCTGAATCCTTCATCATTCATATCCATCATACATTCAAATTCCAATGCTAGTTTGCGGAGAATATGGCCATCAGCGTTCTCTGACAAAAGTCTATTTGACTTTTCCTGTTCTCCCACCTCTGCCATCTTGAAATAATCTCTAGAATACTGTAAATCACTCATCAATCTAGTGACCCCTAAATCTCCCAACACAGCAGCAGTTTTGATTTCCCTAGTATCAAGCATGGTCTTCATTTCCTTTTGGAATTCTTCATTATTGTAAAGGTATTCTACTGGTGTAGGTTCAGCCAATAGAACAGCTTTGATTCGTTGGTCAAAAGGAAATAATTGAAAATAAAGTTGAACTGGATTAGTTTATCCTACCTGCCAATCCACCAAAAGAATGGCCGACTAGAACAATTGATTTGTTTTCTACGCTTTTGATAATAGCATCGATTTGGGATGCCATAGACTTCAGAGTCGGCTTGTTGATTGCATCTGACTTGCCAGAGCCTAATCGATCAAATATCAATGAGCTGATTGAATTTGAAGAAAGTTTGTACTGGATAGGGATTAGCCAGGAGGAAGACATTGTTGCCCCAGGTACCAAAATTACAATTGGTTCGCCATGATTTGTTTTCTCATAGGACACTTTTTTACCGTCTACCAGTACTGTATTCTTTGGTTTACGATAGATGTAGGCCCGCAAATGATGTAGAGCAACATAAGCGCCAATACAAGTTCCACCTTTATAAGAATAGTTTACCTATGAGGATTCCGGTAGATATTTTCATTACTATTTGGTGCAACAATATTTTCTTTGAAGACACTCTTTTAAGTTCCTTTTTGGAATCGGGTTCCGAGTTTTAGATTTGGTTTTCTAAAATACAAAGCTCTTGAATTGATTTAACTGAAAAAGCTCAGAGTAGCGATCGTAATTGAATGAAATCAAATTTTATTTCTATAAGCATTCTTTTAGGACTGTTCGTTTGAGCAGCTTGCTGAAAATAATGGTAAAGTGGGACTTTGATGGTTCAAGCAACAATTCTGCATCAAGTCTAGCACTTGTTTGTTTATAAAACTCGCCCATCAAGGCCCCAACAATTCCATCTTGCCCGCTTCCGCCTACGACCATAATTGTTTTTGTAGGAATAGGTTTCCAATTTTCTAGGGCCTTGCCTTCATAAAACATATCCATGATGCTATCTACTTCCACTGATAGTTTGTTGATGAGTATCGAATCGGAAAAATCACCGAGAAATCTGCTAGTTTCAGCAAATGTAAATTTTGAGTATAATTTAAAGGGAATGGTAATCAAATCAGTAAGTAGTCGAATCAATCCCAAGTCAGCAAGAGTGCAAATGATTCGGTTTTGTAGCTTGTCTGTTTTGGAGTAGTAGGTGTCAAACCCTTTTGGATTTTCTTTAACAACGAGGTCAGTGGGAGTAGGTTCAACCAAAATAATTGATTTAATCCTAGAATCTATTTCATATAATTGGGTGTAAAATTGAACTTGTTAGTAATGATTTACTCGCAACACCGCCAAAGGAATGACCAACAAGTATAATCTTTTCATTCGGAATGATTTTAATTAGCTCATGAATGTGCTGGGCATACAATTTAAAACTCATTTCTTCCGTTGAATCAGATTTTCCTGTTCCGAGTTTGTCAAATGTAACTGAACTAACATCCAAGTCTTGAAGCTTTCTTTGTAGTGGAACCAAATAGCTTCCAGACATTTGTGCGCCAGATAAGAGTACAACCATTGGGCCATTGCATTGAACCATGCTGTAATTTACTTTTCTATTGTTCACGGTAAAGTATGCTTTTGATTTTCGATGTAGATAGGCTCGGATATGGTGTAATGCAACATATGCACAGTAACCTGGATCAGTATAAATAACCTATAGTAACGCTTTCAGCTATAGTGAACATGGTAATACGAGGTAAGTGACGAACTGAAAAGGCTGACTTTTAGGGGGAAATATCAAATGGTAATTGGCAAATCATAATTGTTGCGAATTATTTTCATTACCGATTCTGAGGTATTGACTATTATTGGGACTCTGAGCACTTGGAATTTATTTAACATTTACCAAGAGACACTACATTATTCAACTACAGCTGTTCAGAAATGCAAATTTTACGTAAAACTTTCAACAGGTTAGAAAAGGTTCTCCCAACTGCTTTGAGCAAAGGTCATTTGTGAATTTTCCGCTTTAAATTCAACGAAATTTGCATTGCCACTAAACTAAATGTATCATCTTGTGCTCTATGGAACTACCGCAGCATCAGTAATTGTCTTTTGCGTTCTCCAATTCACGAATATGACAGCCAACTATGGTAAGCTTAGCAACAACACCAAATACAAAATCTCTGCTTCTTTGGGATGGTCAATAATGGAATCACCCTCAGTAATAATCTTTACATTGTACTACATTCACTACCAAAAGCACTTTTTGTTGTATTCAATGTTTGCACTGCATTACATTAACAGATCTTTGATTTATCCATTCCGAGCCAAAGGAAGGGATATCCCAGTAGAAACAGTTCTCCAGGCTTTCGCTTTTAATTTGATCAATGGATACTTGATTGGTACTAGCGTGATGAACAAGACTACGGAAATCAACTACATTGGAGTACCAATATTTTTTATCGGCTTTCTAATCAACCTTTACAGTGATGAAATACTGATGAAATTGAGGAAACCTGGTGATACAAACTATTATATTCCAGAAGGGTTTTTGTTTGAATATATTTCTTCTCCTAATTACTTTGGAGAAATTATCGAGTGGATTGGGTTTGCAATAGCTTGCCAGTGTGACGGACCTTACTGTTTTGCCTTAGTAACCATATGCAACTTGCTTCCTCGCGCAAAGCAAAATCACCAATGGTACTTGAACAAATTCAAAGAGTATCCAAAAGGAAGACGTGCGATAATTCCATTTGTTTACTGAAATAAATTTGTTGCTTTTTATATTCTTTTTCAGTTAGGTTTTAAACTTTGCTCTTTATTTCACATGATTAGGAAATCTTTCACATGTAACGATGCTCATTCTGATATGGAATACTTTCGCATAAGGCTGGTTTGGACTGATTCTAAAGTTCTCGTTTGGGCTCGTGTGGCCTCGACTACAAGTAATTCACCTTCACTCTTGAATGGTATTGGCTGTGTTGTGATATTTATCCTGAACATGACCATTGTTCTTTGTTGAACAATTCGCATTGTTTAATTCTGCCATAATGAAAACCCGTCCGCAAAAAGAGCAAACGCGTGTCACTAGAAAACAAGAGATCTGCCAAGTGCTTCTCACCAGCCAGATCGTTCTTATTCGATCTAGAATATTTCTAGAAGCCTCGTTGTAGATCTCTGGTCAGTGATTATTCATCCATTGTAATATAACGCCACTCGAATCTAAAAAGCGGGAAAAAAGAAATTTTCTCAAAATAGAATGGGAAAAGGGCAAGGAAAAGGGCAACGAGTTCATTTGAATTTCAAACCACCAACATCATCCGCTGATATCCTATCTGAAAAAGTTGTCAACGCTCCCCCAGCTATTTACACTAAACCTCAGCAAGAGCTAAACAAGAATGTAGAAGAAACTCCTCTAATCCACCTAATCACCACTTATATTTCATACTTTATCCTTATTGTTGTTGGTCATGTCAGGGACTTTATCAAGCGCAGAACCAACCCAGAACTGTTCAAACACTTGTCTGTCCGTGACGGTTACGCCCCAATTAATTCTGGCTTCGATACATTTTATCACCGCAACCTGTACTACAGAATCAGAGATGTGTTCAACAGACCTACTACCGGCGTTCCTGGAAGAACTGTCCATATTATCGAACGTGAATCTAAGGACTACAATCATACTTTTCAATATTCAGGAAATACTCGTGAAGTACTCAACTTGTCTTCATACAATTATCTTGGCTTTGGAGAAAATAGCGGCCCGTGCTGCGATGCTGTAGAACAAACTGTAAAAAAGTATGGTATTACTACTTGCTCTAGTAGACTAGAGGCCGGTGGAAACGAACTTCACTTGGAAACTGAAGCACTAGTATCTAGATTTATGGGTCAAGAGGCCGCCATTGTATGTTCTATGGGGTTTGCTACTAACTCTACAATGATTCCTGCACTCGTTGGAAAAGGTGATCTTATTATTTCCGACGAACTAAATCACGCATCTCTGGTATTTGGATCTAGGATTGCTGGTTGTGGAATTAAAGTATTCAAACACAATGATCCTGCTGATCTAGAGGCGGTCTTGCGTGAAGCCATCTCTCAAGGCCAACCTAGAACACACAGACCGTGGAAAAAGATTTTGATTGTTGTAGAAGGATTGTATTCTATGGAAGGAAATATTTGCAAGCTTCCTCAATTTGTTGACTTGAAGAAAAAGTACAAGTGCTATCTCTATTTGGATGAAGCTCACTCTGTTGGTGCTTTAGGTCCTAATGGCAGAGGTATCTGTGATTTCTATGGTATTGATCCATGCGATGTTGATATTCTCATGGGCACTTTTACAAAGTCTTTTGGCGCTGCTGGAGGTTATATTGCTGGTAAAAAAGCCATAATTGATCACCTTCGCCTGAATTCCCATTCTGCTGTGTATGCTGAAAGTGTTAGCGTACCTGTTGTTAAACAAATTTATGCCTCCATGCGCATGATAATGGGTGAAGATTATGGTAGTGAAGGAAGGCACCGTATTCAAACCCTGGCAAGGAACAGTAGATTCTTTTGCTCAGAACTCCGCAAGATGGGTTTCATTGTATATGGAAATGATTCCCCTGTTATTCCTCTCTTATTGCTAAATCCTGCCAAAATCCCTGCATTCTCTCGTGAACTGTTGAAACGGGGAATTGCTGTTGTAGTCGTAGGATACCCTGCCACTCCAATTATTACTTCCAGAGTGCGATTCTGTATTTCAGCTGCACACACTATGGAAGATTTGACCTGGGCATTGGAGCAAATATCTCAAGTTGGAGACCGTTTGTTACTAAAAATGGCACCAAAGGAATAATTTTAATAAAGTAGTTTTGAGTAATTGAGAAGCAAAAAGTGTTTTATTACCACGCTTTTTTCCTTTCATCCAACTCGACCAAAGTGCTTTGTTTAGAAAAGCCGTCTGTAGTAATGACTTCAATTTCGTCATCAACTTCTTGAACAATCTTGATTTCCTCAATTTCTGTAGTTTCTTGGCAGTCCTTCAACATTTCCTGCACCACAAGTTTTTCATTCTCGTCCAACAAAGATTCTTGAGAGACGTTTTCATTTCTGGCCAGCTCTCTCTTAATTTCTTTGTCAGCTTGTTTCTGTTCAAGTGGGGCAGAGTACTTTATATCTTCAGCTAAATGAGAGTCGTTTAGCAAAATTGTAGGGATTGATTGCTCTATATCAACCTGGTACTGCAGAGCATTTGCTTCTTTGATATCTTCATCTGTAATAACTGGTTTATTTTCAGGGATAATTGCTTGTATTAGGGCGTTACCTGGTTTGCTCTCTCTTTCGGTACTGATTTCTTCAATTAAAATCTTTTTTGGAGTAACTGGTTCGATTTCTTGGTGAGCGTGAGTTTCTTTTTGGATTTCTATATTGCGAGGAGGAACATGGTGCTCTTCAACCGTTTGTGAGGTTTTGCAGTCATCATAGACCTCTTGCAACAAATCATTGTGATCGTGTTCAGTTGCGTTATCAGATGGTGCCTCTTCTTCTGAATCACTTTGCTCAGCTGGTTCAGCGTCTACAGTGACTTCAGAGTCCTTCTTTTCAATTCTAGCCAACATTTCGTCTTTGAAACCTTGCATTTTTTCAGACAGAAGTGGTTCTTGCTCTTTTCCATACTTTTCCAATCTCTTTTTTCTCCCATTTTCTTGCATGATTCGCATTGCTGAATTAATTTTGGCTACCTTCAAAGTTTGCTTCTTGCTTTTTCTTTTCTTCTTCGTAAATACGCTCTCTTTCCAGCCGCTCTCCTTCCAAACCGCCAACAGCCCTTTAGTTAACGACAAATACCATGCGTCAGTAGTCAATCGTTCCTTGTCAAAGATTGGACGATCATCCAAATAAGTTAAACTCTTAATTTTGGATACAATTATTCTTCTATAGTTTGTAATTTTTCTAATGACAGGATTTCCCATCAGATTGAGAACCGCCTGGATTAATGTTTGTGTACCAAGTTGGGCATCTTTTCTAAAATTGAAACTATCTCAGGATCTTCAATTTTGTTGTTGCTTAAATCAAGCACAGTGATTGAAGGGCAGTCAAGTAATCCAGCAAGATCGTCATAGTTGATCAAGAAATTATTTTGGATTTGTAGAGTCTTAAGATATTTCAAGTTCTCCAATCCTTGAATCTTTTTGATGAGATTATTTCCAACATTCAAGGTGTCAAGCTTATCCAAAGTATCAAGGTTTTCAATAGTCTCAATGCAGTTTTGTTGCAAGAACCTAAGGTTATTTGTTTTTTACAGGCAGCGAAGCTCTGATAGCATTTCTGAGTAAGTAATAATTACCAATATTTTCAATCTTTGAAATACCGTTTCCTTCCAACCACAAGCTTTTTAGACCGGTATAAAGATCCAAATTCTCAATCTTTGAAAACCCTTTAAAGTGAAGGTAAAGAATATCGTTCAGCTCTGGTGTTTGGTAGACCTTTTGTTCTTTACAGAGCTGTTTTAGGTAAGCAAGAGTCATTAGCGTGTTCCTGATTAAGTTATCATCTACCCTTTTTCATCAACCTCTTTGGCATTTCTTCTTCTTGCTAACCATGATTTAGCGTCCAGATTAATGTTTGACAACATGTTTACAAGTAAAACGCGAAAGTGAGTCAGAAGCCACTTTATTTATTTCTGCTTTTCCCGATTATACAATACCAAAACTACAAACCCTATTATGCGCAAGCAGACGCCAATTACAGCCATGTATGCCAAGTCTAATCCTGGCCTGTCTACAGTATATCCATATAGAGGGACGGTGGTTTCATCAACTTGGTATAATCCCCTAAATGGAGTAACTTCACCAGAGAAGAATAATTCTAATCCCCATCTGTTATAAGATATCGTAAATAGGACTTGCAAGAGCATATTTGCACCTTGGATTACAGGACTTGCACCAGAAAGAATAGCTGGAAAGAAACTTACTGTTGTACTTAAAACAGCTTGGTTTTCTCTTCGAACTAGGATAGAGATAATGCTAGCAACTCCATAGACTCCAAAATATGTCAGCATTATCATCAAAAACATTTGCCAGAACGGTGTCATCGGATTAATCATGCAGTATACGATACCGATAAAGTGCAAGGCTGCTAGAGTTAATCTAGGAATCGCCGCAATAGTTTTTGCCTGCATTAACTAATATATACCCAATAATACGCAGCTCTGTTATGTCCAGCAGCTGCTTCACGATAGAATACAGCCAATTCTGGACCAAATACGTTCACACCTGACGGTGCAGAGCAAATACAAATAGCCATACCAAAAACAAATCCAGTATTAGCGACGGTCAATTCATCTGGAGATGGGGATATTAATGAGAGCACTCCTGTAAAAATCCCTCGATATAGCGAACCTCTAACTGACTTTAAAGAATAACCCAAACATAAAGCAATCAAGATTGAAACACCCATTTCGTAAAAGAAATCATGAAGGGCACGATATTGTTGAGTAAAAGATCTTTTGAAGCAGAGAGAAAACTGCTGAATAAATGAAGCACCTCGCAGATTACAAAGTTTAAATAATTCAAGTTGTAAAGATTTCTGAAGCTCCATTCCAGGTTTTGGTCTTGCTGCAGTATTACGCTTTACTGTTTCGTATAACTTTGGTAAACTAGAGTTTCGATTCCTAATATTCAAGAGCCCGTTTGGATCGAGATTGTCAGCAACACTGCTAGCATATGGGTATGAAGCAGGGTTGTGAGGTTTGGCTACATATGGACTCTTTGCAGTCAAATCTACGACGGTAGTAATTGGCTTTCGGTTACTCATTTTCCCATTTTTGACGAAATAGTTCCATTCATCAGCAATTTCGTCGGGGGTTAAGGCAGGGTAGCCAGATTTAGGTT
>JADIIZ010000058.1:0-84332 GCA_027604345.1 Boothiomyces sp. JEL0866
GGGATCAATCAAACTTTGAAGCTGCAAAAAAGACTTTGGAAGGGGCAAACAAGAAAATCGAAGGAATGAAAGAATACTTGGTTTCAAAGCATCCAGAGCAGGAATTTACATCACTTGATCAATACATTGCAGAAATCTTGAAATTGATGCCAAGGTTCAACCAAACGCAGTATGCCGCAGGAGGACGGTCTGCTACCTCAGAAGTTGTTGGTAACTATCAGCAACAACGAATGTTGAATGTTGAAAGTGCGTTCATAGGTTCCAACATGGCTCGCTATACCAATGTAGCTTCTAAAAGATCAAATGTCAAATACAAATTATTCTCTAAATAAAAAAGTATTGTTAAAAAGTATATTCTGAACTTTTGATTGATGCGTAATCTAACATTCAGTTACTTTGTTTTAGTTGAATAATTGAGTTGTGCTTCTTTACGAATAATGGATAAGCTTGAAGTGTTATTGATTCTGCTGCACTACAGTCTCTCGCGGTTGCCGATTTTCCATATTAGAATGAGCAGTGATGACTAGTCTTTCATTGAGGTTCCGGTCAGTGCACACTGAAGAGACTTTTACCGAGCCAAAGTCAATTTGCAAGGTTATTTTGTTGAATTGCACTATTAGCGATTCTGTCTATAAGAGTACATTCAAAAATAAGGTAATCCTATCTGATTGATTCTTTGTTTGCGATTGGATTTGATTATGACAAAGTTCGAACGGTTAGACATTGCTTTTACATAAAGGTATTTGGCCGAGAAATTTGCCGAAAGACTATAAATACTGTGGATGAGATACAATAGCTCAAAATGATTTCGCTAATTTCAGTATTCTCATTTGCTGCTGCCCAAAGTTCATTTATGACTGATCCGCTTTTCCGAACAGCTAGCACCCTTCAAGGGCATATTCTTCTCAACTGTGAGGGTCCAGGCATTAACGGCTATACTAGTGAAATCTGGACAGCAAATGATATTTTGGACACCGTAGATGACTCGCAGGTATTGGGTAAATCTGTGGTCCAAGGACTTGTTTGGGAAAATCAGAACACTATCTACCCATTCCCTTCTGGCGATCAAATCATTCCACCTTGGGCAACTGATAACTCTTATCACTATAGACAGCCTTCTCACTGGGATTCTTTTGGATTCCAAATCAATCAAAACGCGTACCAAGGGAAGCTCTGGGACTATGCTGGAGAATCCATCTTGTACAACAGACACTACCAACAAACCATTCAAGCCGGTGTATACTCTGCAGGAAACCAACAAATATCATGGAATGGATATACTTGTACTAAGCTCTACTACATTCCAGCAACTGCCCAATCAGTGACTTGCCAAAATGGAAATATGCAAGTCGTACCTAATCAATCTCAGTGCAATTGGTATCAAGGATTTTGCGTGTGCGCTCCAAATACAGTAAATTGCTATAACGATGGATGCACCATGTGCCTTGCAGCTGCCAACCAATGCCCTCCTGATGCACCAAACTTCCACCCATAAATTTAGAATAAAAGTTGCAGATTTGAAAAAGTTTAAAGCTTAATCTTTGTCTTGATCTAAATTTGTCTTTCTTCCAATGGAAACCTATCTGGCAGTAGATTTGAAAGAAAAATCTGTAGGGGCTGCATATTACAAGGGAAATACTCTGTATCTATTGTCCAAGACCATGGATGACAATTATGCATTCACAGTCGACTCCCTGCGCTTGTTGATTCAACCATCGAAAGTCATCATACCTTCAAACCAAAACTTGGCTGATATATTCAACACTACTAACGATTTAATCTCCCCCTTCAACTTGGAAGTCAGACCAAAAAATGAATTCAAATTTGAACTGGCAAAGCAGTGGCTAAGCAAGCTGAACAAAAATATCATGCAACTTGACTCTATTTTACAGTTGGAAGAAAACAAGGTGTCAACAGGATGTGCAGGTATGTCCTCTCTCATTCAGGTGCAATCTTGCATTCCTTTTCGCAACCTGCTGAATTGAGTGTCCGTTTATTTGATCTGGACGACTATATGCATTTAAATTCAGATAGTAAAGCAGCACTAAGAATATTCGATTCTGTTCATCATCCGAACATGCACTCTTCCATAGTAAAGGAAGGGAACTCTCTCTTTCGTACCTTTCACTAACAATAGAAATAATGAACAAGACCCGCACACATATGGGAAGAAAGCTTCTCGTTTCTTGGTTCAACTTTCCTCTCAAAAACTGCGACAGAATTAGAGAGCGGCAAGAGACTGTAGAGTTCTTTTTCTCGCCATCCAATTCTGGAACTGCTGATATCTACAAGACTTTGCTCAAAAAATTGCCCAATGTTACTTCTATGTGGGATAAAGTAAAAACAAAATCAAGAGTAGCCGACTGGAGAAATTTGCAAAACACAATCAATTGCTATCTAAAGATTTATCTGGTAACTGACTTTGTTCCAGAATCTATAGGATTGCGCAGCATTAAGAAAGATGATATTACCTTGCTAAGGCAGGCGGCAGCTCTGATTGAAGATACTGTAATGAATACGTAATTCAGATTGACTTTGAAGAGCACAGTGATCGAATTGCAATCAAACCCAACATCGATCCAGAGTTGGATGAAATGAAGAGAATTTACCATTCTTTGGATTCATTTTTGTCTAACAAGGCTGACACTATACAATTGCCAGCTATTGTTGCTATTTGCTTTACTCTTGTCTATTTACCACAAGTACAATCAGCTAATTGTTAGATGGGGTTCCTTGTGTGTATTACGTTTGAAACGAAAGTTCTTGAAGATATACCTGGATTAGAGTTCAAGTTTAAGAATGAAAAAAGCGGTTATTATAAAGACCCAACTATGCTCAATCTTGATGAAGAAATCGGAGACATATTCAATCTTATCGGCGATAAAGAAATCGAAATTTTGCAAACAATCCGAGAAGGTATTGGGAAAATCGGGCCTGTTATTCTATCGATGACAGCAGCCATTGCTAAACTCGATTGCTACCTTTCACTTGCTGAAGTTGCCCTAAAATACAGCTACATCAAACCTGAAATTACCACTGATGATTGTCTGGTTTTAATGGACTCAAGGTACAATTCATTGACAAGACATCCAATACAAGAGCATTTCTTCGAATTCGCGGTAAACAATGTCCAAATAGGTAAAATCGATAAAGAAATAGTAAAACCAAAAGGAATTTTGATCACAGGTCCAAATGCGAGTGGTAAATCCATCTACATTCAGCAGGTAGCGTTAATTACATTTATGGCACACATTGGTTCGTTTGTTCCATGTTCATACGCAAGAATTGGATTGACAGATAAAATCCTAACAAGAATCAAAACTTCAAGTTCTGTTATTAAAAACGAATCTTCGTTCTTAGTTGATCTTAAACAAGCATGTTTCGCGCTATCTGAAGCAACAGATCAAAGTCTGGTGGTAATTGATGAATTTGGTAAGGGGACTATTGCCAGTGATGGGATAGGATTGTTTTGCGCGATAATTCGTGAATTAGCCTTTCGAGGAACGAGAATGCTGGCAACCACACACTTTCATGGTATGTTTAATTAATTGAGAAATCATTGGATTTAACTTGCTACAAGAAAACTCGAATCTTTCATTCTACACACCACGTATTATCCAAGAGACATCCGGTTTAGTGTTCTTGTATGACATTGTACCAGGAAACTATTCTTCTTCATTGGGGATCGTGTGTGCCGAACGAGCAGGCCTCCCCACTATTGTAGTTGAAAGGGCCAGAGAAATAGCGCACGCCTTAGTTAGATGTGATCCTATTCCCGCCACTAAAATAAGCAAACGCCTGGAAGAACAGGGGGAAAAACTTTTTGATACGTTCATGTCACTGAACTTGGAAAATTGTGATCTAGAGCTATCATTATGGAAGTATCTTCGTCAGTACCAAGCCGTGAAAGAATAAAGTACGATTTGCAGGATCGTTTACTACTCTTTTTGGTTCAATTTTGAATATGTGGTGAATACTAAGCCATTAACCACGATTATTGCTGTATTAATTATTTATTCACAGATACAATGCTAATTTTCGGTCTTGCGTTTTTTAGTTGTAGGTTTTGCAAAGCCAGACTTCATTCCCCCCATTTTTTGTTGAATTGAAGAATTGAAATTTTCAGGCTTGGACCAGGCGGCATCAAATCCAGTAGTATCTTGGTCCGTCAAATGTGTATACTTGGTACGACTCCTCATACCAAAGTTTTTGACTTGCAACACCGAAGGCATCGCAGTTCTATCAGCCATATCCTGGGCAGTTGGTGCCGCCTCATCTGTTTTTGCAAGGGCTTCACCAACCTTTCCATCTCCAACATAAAATGCACCTTTGTGATAATACTTTTGTAAAAAGCGATACTTTGTCTTTTCAACCCCGATTTTGCCATCAGCCTTGTTTTCTTCCAGTACTTGTTCATCAGTCATTTCTCTCCTCCTATCAATATCATCTTGATCCACAAGACGCATCTCTCGTTCTTCTCTATCCCTCTTTATACGAGACAGTTCACGAATTTTCCAAGCAATTAGTTCTGCTTCTTCGTCAACACCATCGGTATCATCAATCAGCATACTCTCCATCTGCTGTTCAGCTGAAAATTAGAATTGAGTTACCTTCTGCCATTTCTTTCCTGAGTAATTCCACTACAAGCTCAGAAGATTCCTGTTTTCGTTCTTCAAGCATTTCTTTCCGTTTTTTTTCTGCCTCTTCGGCTTCCTTCGCTAACCTTTCCTGTTCCAAAATTGTTTCTCTGGAATCTTTAGGAACAAACACTGGCTTGAGCAACACTCTTTTTGGATATGCATCTTCCTCACTCTCAGATTCTGATCCGCTGGTGTATTCGGATGAATCTTCTTGAGTCGGAGGAGCTGCAGCTGGGGCTACTGGTATTTTGACAGGCTGTTTGATTTCTACTGCCTGAGGCATTTCAGGGGTTTCTTCAGTTTGTGCTTTTCTTCTCGCCAATGCTTTTTCTCTTATCCTCTGTCGTTTAGTTTCTTCATCTGTGTGGTCATTTCTCTCTGCGCTTATATTTGGTTGAGCTGTTGGTTTTTGCTGAAGTCGTTGAAGTCTGCGATCAACCTTAACTGGCTCCTGGATTTGTTCCTGTTCGCTTTCAGATTCAGAAGATGAACTATCCTCTAATTTTGCCCCTTCTGGAACAACACCTCTTCGATAAATTTTTGGTGGCATTTGTATTTGCTAGTGATCAGAAAAAAATCCTGTCTGTTGAATATGACAAGATAGTAAAACAATGAATATGCAAAGGTAAATATATTATTAAAAAATGTTTAAGCAGCACGAGCGGCATGTCCAAAACTAATAATGTTATCTAAAAGGGTAGAGTTTGCTACAAGAACGACTAATCGATCTGAAGCACTAGTATCGCCCCTCAGTGCGGCTCTCTCGTACCATTCTATTGCAGTATTTAGGTCAGCAGTGCATCCAATGCCATCTTCATGCAATTTGCCCAGAGTATACATTGCAGCAGCAGATCCTTGCATTGCAGCTTCTCCATACCAATAGATTGCCTCTACAGTGTTTTGCTCACAGCCCTTCCCTTCAAGAAGCAAATCAGCTAATCTGATCTGCGCTCTTGAATGCTTTTGATCTGCGGCAAGTTGGAACAACTTGAAGGCTTCTTCATAATTTTGTTCCACTCCAAGCCCATCAGCATACAATATCCCCAAATTTGTTTGAGCCCTAATATTAGCTTCAATCTTTACCAATAATTTCCTTGGTTCGCGCTTTGTCTGTACCAATATGCAGCTTTTGCAATATCTTGTTTACAGCCAATACCTTCTTCATATAGATGGCCCAAAGTATTTTGCGCGACATCACTTTCACCTTTAGCACATTGCTCAATCCAATAGAATGCTTTGCCTTCATTAACTTCTGTGCCGATTCCGTTTCGGTAGCAATTTGCTAAAATTAATAATTTTTTACCTAAAACAAGTTGAGCAGGATTATGCCCCAGTTTTGCAGATTGTTGGTATAAATCGAAAGCCTTTCGGAGATCCACGTCAACACCAATTCCATTTTGATAACCTATATTTAAGATAAATTTTACAATATCCGAGCGAATGCAATGCAAAGCAGTTACCAGATGCGGCCGACCTTTTGTACCACTCAATGGCTTTCTTTAGATCCTTTTCAGTACCAAGCCCGTATTGATATAAATGGCCTAGATTGTGCTGAGCTCTAGAATTAGCCGTACGATTACCTTGAATGGCCCTGTGTTGCCGCTTTATGATACCAAAAAGATCCCAAAACTTCATTTTTCTCAGTCCCAAGGCCGTTTTGTACGCAATAAGCATAGTTGCATTGTGCCCATGGATAACCTTGTTCCGCAGACAATTTGTAATACTTTGCAGCGATTACTTCGTTTCTTTCTACCCCTTGGCCTTCCTCGTGAATGTATCCCAGTGCGTTCTGGGCATAGCAGTTACCAAAACTGGCAGATTTTCTGTACCAATATATTGCCTGAGTTAAACATCTTATACTTCTTTCATATTCTTTTGAACTCCAAGTCCTTGTTCATAACAATATCCCAAATTATACATTGATACAGATTCGCCTTTGTTTGCTGCCAAAGAGTAGTAATAAATTGCTTTATCCTCATCTTTTGACACACCAAGTCCTTCTCCATAACAGTATCCAACTACTCCAAGGCCCCTTGGTTCCTGTAAGTCTGCAGATCTTTTGTAATAATAAAAAGCTAAATCCAAATCTTTTTCAACTCCAGTTCCGTCATGGAAGCATACACCATATGCATAATGCGCTGAATTAGAAACAAAATACCAGAAGCTATGTTGTATTCCACTGCAGCCGTTTTCAGCCAACGGACAGTTTCCGCTCCTGCTTCATTTGCTCTAGCTTTCCACTCTTCTGCTTCCACTCTATCAATGCACACAGCAGGTCTTCCGTAGTAGCGCAAAAACGAAAGCCTAGCGTACGCTAATGCGCTTTTCTTTTCCGCCGCTATCAAATAGTATTTTTCAGCTTCTTTATAATTGTGGGCTACACCTAATCCGAATTCAAAACAAAATCCTAGTAGTGCCTATTACTTAGTATATAAATACGCATGCTAGGCCATGGCCATCAAATTCCTTTGCGGCTTTTGTAAGGTATTCAACTGCTTCTGTATTATTTCCATTGAGCAATAATTCATTTCCAATTTCAAACCATTCTTGTAATTTGATCAATTTATCCCCATCAACTATTGGCACCAAAGGCATTTGATCCTCCTTTGATCCTCTCCTGGGATGCTGTGAAATTGGTTCAGGAACAGATTCTTCATTCAAGTTGCCTTCTATTGCTCCTCTCCTTTTGAAGAAATTGAATGGCATATCAAAAAATTCCCAACTTTTACGAAACCTTGTGCAACATTATGGTTTCACCCAGCGAAGCCCCCCAAACTGTTTTGGCAACTTGAAACCCAAATGGAAAAAGATATTGTGATCAATCAGATCAAAGGGAAATACCAGGAATGATCTCCTAATAGTCAACTCAAAAGTTGGTAGGATTGCTCGCCTTTTGATTTGTCTCTAACCCGACCATATCCCAGAGTGTGAATCATATGATGTGTAATGGGTGATGAAAATAGCGTGCTCATCCAGCAACAGACGTTTGATTGAGTCATTACTAGATTTATTGGATATGAGCGGCAACACTAAGCCATCTCCCAGTTAATCACCAGAGAGAATACGGATCCTGGGTTAGGGGTATGGATCAATCACAATCTGTAAAAGGAAAATACAGTAACAGCATTTATTATTAGATTCACCTATTAGACTTAACATTCCAAGAAATCTGAAGCGTGCAATAACTCCATCGCAATTTCCGGTTCAATGGGAAATTCTGGTATATCAGACAAACTGTTTGAATTTGCAATTTTGTAATACAAGTATTTACACACCTTTTCCAACACGACACCTTTGATATCTCTAAAATGAATTTCGTTTTGTAGGCTTTCCGTAAACTGCCCCGGGGAAGATAACAAATTCTTTATAGTTCCGGAAGCGAGTGCGCATTTCCTGTCGATAATAAATTCAAACATGTCTGACGATATAAGTTTGACTGTCAAGAATTCTTCGTTGCTCATCTAGAAATTCAAATTTGAAAAAATTTTCAGAGCGCGACTTTGTTTTAAAACCTCTGGTTTATTAATTGAAAAATTTAGTTGGTTGCTTCCTTCAAATAAGCAATGACATCTACAATTAAGTATTGGATTACCAGCACGGTCTTGTGGCTTTTTGAAGCCGGCAAAGACCATCTTGGTTCCTGGAACGTATTTCTTTGGGTTTTCGAGGTAGACAAACATTTCCTTTTCGTCCCACTTGACAGACTTTCCGGTCATGGCAGAAGAATATGAATATCCATCTGCGGTACCAGATTGTCTTTTGAACAAGCCATTAAGGTTTGGTCCGACTTTGTGTGGAGCACCAGCTTCTACGACGTGGCATTGAGCGCAACGAGTTTTGAATAATTTAGCACCATTTGCAACATTTCCTATGATATGAATGCCAATATTTACCAGCTGGAATATCACCCATTTTTAAAAGATAAAAAATTTAATTCGTCACTCCACCTCAAAAGTGAAAAATTAAGCTAGGGCTAGGGCTGGAAAAATGTGCTATTATGACAGCGGAAATTGGAGTGGAAATATCTATTCGGTATTAAATGGATGTCCAGCTACCCTTTCAATTCTGTATTTGTTGACAGTCTAGTATAATACCAGTGGGTTATTTAGTTTCCATCCAAATCATTATCACATGATTTTCACGCGGTAATGAGTTATTTTCACTCATTCAAAAAATTATTCCTGATGCGGTGAATTCCAGATATTCCAGCCGTTTCAAAGTTCAAATAGCCGTTAATCATATGCAACAACACTCGCACGGCAGCCGATGGCCATGAATACCGAATTTGAATTTTTATTTGGAGAGTGAGACAATATTTCAGAGATATTTTTGTCTCTAGATAGATATTTTAGTGGTATATCCATTATAAAGTGTGATTGAATCTATTGGAACTTTGGATTTAGATCAATTCTCGAAAGCTTACAGTCTCAGCGGCAGAAAGGATGATATCCTCCAATTATTCTAGCCTTCAATATTACTCCATGTGGAAAATCTGTACCGCCATAAACCATATAGCTACTATAGTATGATCACACGGATCGGATTCCAAATTATTTATTATCCATCAAAAGCAGATTCATTGATAGTCATTCCAGGAAACATCGACTCTAGATTTTTTCTCATGTTACTATCCATAACTTCTTCAAATCCGTTTCCTTTTCCACTTATTATCTTACCCAAGTATTGGAATATTTGCGTAATTTTAAACGATAAAGATATCATTGTGAGTGTAGTTTGAAACAGTAGTTTACTCAGTCCACTTTTGAAATGATTCAAAACCCCATATTCTTCAACTCTATTGGTATTTCCACTTAGCTGCCAATTCAAACCAGCATTCTGTGCAGCACTTGCAGCCATAATGTTGATTCTATTTACCGGAGATCCAAGCATCTTATTGTTGGCTCTGACACAACTAGCGTTAAAAAGTATTCACTTTAGATTTCTTCCAACAAAAATCAATTCTTTAGGAAGTGATTCTGTATTCTTCAAGAAATTAGACAGTCGATTTTTGGTATTTTTTTGGGCTTCAAAAATATCCGTAATGGTGGTTTTTGTTGAATGTATAGGCTTTCCAGCTTTCCAGGGTCTTGCTAAAGTTGCAGAAGCAATAACATTCAAATCTCCAATTCCCCAGCTCTTTGCAATTCTTGAAGAGGTCTCAGTATCCAAACTGAACAACGATTTCCAGAATGTAGCGTACTCTTCCACGAATTTTGGAGTACACCTAACGTATAATCCATGATCTAATAGCACTACTTGAGGGGTTCCGTTTAATTTACGAACTAAAATGTTACCAGGGTGCGGATCGCAATGCACGAACCCAACTCTAAATATTTGCTATTTTTAGAAACTCTTACATCTGCAAAAACTTTAACCACAGTGTCCATTACAAATGCAGGAGAAATATTGTTATCGACAAGGTCTTGCTTTTTCGCTAAAGACACGCCATCAATCCATTCAGCTGTCATCACTCGTTTACTGGAATAATCATGGTACACCTTGGGTACATGAACAAACTTTTTCAGATCAGTTTGGTTAATATGATGCTGGCATATTTCAGCATTTTTCGCTTCATTTACAAAATCGGTTTCCTAATGTTCAAAATTAAAGTTACTTGTCGCAAATGAAATTCAATGTAATCCGCCGACCAGTATAATGGCAAATCAAAAAGCTTTTCCAAGGCAAATATCACCACTCTGTAACAGAACATATCCCAATAAATTTGCTTTTGAATTTCAGGTTTCTGAACTTTAACAGCGACAGCTGTTCCATCTTTTAAGGTTGCTTTATGAACTTGAGCTATGGATGCACTAGCTATCGCTTCATAATCAAATTCGTCGTAGATATCTTGTGGTAAAGTTCCAAATTCCTCTAAAAATATCCTTTCAATTACTTGCTTCTCTACACAAGGTGCGTTATCAAATAAAGCCTTGAATATGTTATATTGAGGCGGAAGAACTGGTACTGAGGCGATTTGCTGTCCAAATTTGATATACAATCCGCCGTTATTCTTGCACAAGTTTAAAATCAGGTTCGCTACTCTGGTATGCAATGCGCTGATATCCGAATGTTCGTTAAAATTTAACTTGTAATCAATTGAAATAATCGCTCCAGTTATAAGGGTTTTCACATTGCGCTGTATCGTGGAATAGTAATAGTATTTGTCTAGAGCCCATCCGGCAGCTCCGATACCTCCTATCAGAGCTATTTGTTTGGTTATTTTCAAATATCTGGACATTAAAGAAAAAAGTTAAAATTTTTCCCACCAATGAAAATTTTACCCAAAACACATCGGACCCGTCGGCAACAGTGGTATTCAGAATTTACATAACGTGAAAATTTACTTTATTCAAGCAGATTTCTTATTGTCTTCCTTCAAAGTCACGGTACGATTAATGACCAAGTGATTCTTATTGCTATCCTTGTCGATACAGAAATAGCCCACACGAACGGCTTGGAACTTGAAGCCAACTTCTTTGTCAGCGATAGATGATTCAATCTTTGCATTTTTGATTATTTCCAACGAATCTGGATTGAGATCGCTCAACCATCCGTTAGGCACTTCTTCTTTAGATTGTGGATTAGCATGAAGGAAGAGCTTATCGTAGAGACGAGTTTCAACATTCACCGAATTTGCATCGCTTAACCATTGAATATAAGTCTTTGGTTTAATTTGTGCAATAGTTTCATAGAAAGCAGTAACTTCAACAATCCTACCGTTCTTGTCTCTTTTAAATCCAGTGCAAGTAATTGGATATGGCACGCTAAGCAATCCAACAGATTTACCAGGGGATAAACGGTAAAAGTTTGGATCTTCGGCCTCCTTGAAATCGCTTGCATCAATATACACTGTTCGTGAGAATTTGAGAACACGGTCATTGTCAGAGTTTGATACTTTAGCATTAATAACACAATCCAATGAAAATGAAGGGTCAATGTTGGTGATGGTCAATTTCAAAGGTTCAGTCAACAAAAACAAACGAGGTGCAATATCATTCAAATGATTTCGAACGTAATTTTCTAATCTTTCAACTGGAATGACAGTGTTCGCTGTAGTAACACCCAATTCGCGGACGAATGCGTTGACCGCTTCGGGAGTAAAGCCTCTTCTTCTAATTGATGCGATAGTATACAATCTAGGATCATCCCAGCCGTTAACGTGACCATCTGTGACCAATGTATTTAGTTTTCTCTTTGAAAGCACTGTATTAGTCAAACTTAATCGACCGTATTCCCATTGTACTGGCTTGTACAATTCTAAAGCATCGACCAGCCAATAATATGACTCTCTTGAAAGTTGGAATTCAGTAGTGCACATAGAATGGGTAATGTCTTCAAAGGAATCGCAAAGACAATGGGTGTAGTCATAAGTTGGGTAAATACACCAGTCCTTGCCAGTACGATGATGCGGGGTGTACAAAACTCTATACGCAACTAAATCCCAAAATTGAGGATTAGGGTTCTGCATATCCATCTTCATTCTGAGAGTTGCAACACCTTCCGGGTAATTTCCATTCTTCATCTTTTCAAATTCTTCCAATGATTCTTTGATAGGGCGATTTCTGTGGACACAATCTGATCTTGGCCCTTTTTGTTCACCGCCTCTATGTTCTTTCATTTCTTCAGGAGTGCACATACAAACATAGGCTTTGTCTTTTTTGATTAATTGTACAGCTAATTCATAAAGTCTTTGGAAGTGATCAGACGAATACGTAACTTTGTATGGTTCAAACCCTAACCATTTAATGGTGTCTAAAATTGCATCGAAATACTCTCCCTCTTCCGCTTCTGGATTTGTATCATCATAACGAAGATAAGTGACTCCATCATGCGCCTTTGCATATCCAAAATTAATGTTGATAGCCTTTGAGTGACCAATATGTAAATATCCATTTGGTTCAGGAGGGAAACGGGTAACAACTTTGCCTCCAGTTCTTTTCAAGTGTTCTTTCATCAATTTCGGGTTGATTTGTGGATTCTCACCTGGTTTGTGAAGACGAGCTAACTCTCCTTCAAAGACATACTTTAAACTCTTTGCGATATCTTCGACTTTGTTGTTGGTGTCTGCAGCAGCAACGGGATCGGCGGCTTTGGCAGCCTTTTCTTTCTTTTTCTAATATTAAAATAATCTAACCAATGCTTTCAAGTCATCACGCTCATCCTTTGGACCCAAGTATGCTAGCAGCTGTGCGTCTAATTCCTCCTTCACATACATTGGGTTGGCCCATTTCAGCTCGTTTCTTAAAGCGCCCAACAACACTCCTAGCATTTGATATCTTTTGGCTTCTAAATCAGTCTTCTTTTTTGCAAATAAATCCTTAACAGCCTTAGCAATTTCTTCCTTGGTAACAACAACACCTGAAATTAACTGTCGATATACCAACTCCACACGCTGCATCAAACTCCTTATCAGTGATTTTCGATGCTTTATCGCAAAATTTAATCGCAGCTAAGAATAAATGATAGAAATACCTGATACTTGATCACCAGTAGTCAATCGATCATCTGCAATTGCTTTTGCTATGTATGGAAGATGAGCGATGGTATTTTTAGTACATGTGGATGCTAAAGTGTATAGCAAAGCACCCTTTGCTTTTTCCACACCATTGGTTGCATTTGCATGTTCAATAACAGTTTCCAAGTTTGGTGCAAGCTTTTTATTTGCGGCGGTTTCTTTGGCCTTTTGTTCCGTTAGACCAATGCCCACAAACAACTTTTCAAGATTGCTGCTCATTTGAATTTTTTTGGCAAGACAGGAAACGGGGATTTTAACAAGGAATTGACTCACAGTACTCACACCACTCAAAGCCTGTCGTAATTTTGACAGTAAAAATTCCAACGTACTGCACTTTGAAATTAGTAATAGAGCCAAAAGCGAACGAATGTAAGTTTGCACGAATAGCACTTTCAATAACTCTGAGTTTGTTTTAAAAGAATTTCTATTCTTTTGTTTTTAACTTATTTTTATTTTTGTAAAGTAATCCAAGAATGAAGCCATTTGTTGTGGTGAGGATTACCCTGGAACCAGTTAGTAATGTCGAAGTTCAGTCATCCAATGCGTTATCAAGACTCGCACCGTCGTTTTGGAATCAGGAGCAGCAGTCAATTAAATTTGAAGGGGGTGAACTTTGTGGATCGGATCTATACATTGGTTTATCGGATGGAACCGTAGCACATTATAGTTTAGGAAACTTGCTCGAAAAGGATAGCCATGTATTTTGTTTTAATTCAAGGTTAATTCAATGTTACTGAAAAGAATCGTTGTTGGAAGAACAAGCTGCACAAAAATTGTTGCAGTCCCCTCAGAATCAAAGCTTCTTGTTCTTTCAGGTAGATGATCCTAACATTAGATGCGGCCTTGAATTTTTATAATCTGGATCACAGTTTGACGCAAACGAATATTTCACCACTAAAAGGGGTATTAGCTTTTTGCATGGATAAGAATATTAAATCTCCGATCGGTCTTAGTGTATCAAGTAGGAGAGGGATATCATATTTTGAGTTGGATGAAAAGTTGAACTTGAAAAAGAATATTCCAATGGAAGGCGGGGCTGTTGTAATTCATAATTTGATGTAGATGCTCTCTCAATATTGGGGCAATATTTGTGCGGCAGATACCAAAGTTTACAATCTAGTATCCTTAAAATCAAACAAAATCAACCCTTTATTCCCCTATGACTCTGATGTATTGGAGCCTATTGTAATCAATATATCTGAAAACGAATTTCTATTAGTAACGGCATCTGCTCAAGGATTTGGGATAGGTGTGTTCATATCTTCAAATGGAGACCCAATTAGAGGTACCTTACAGTGGCCAGTTGTTCCAATTTCAATAGGTACTTTTTAGTTTAGAATAGAATTCCAATATCCGTATATCATATCTTTATTGAAAAACGCATCAATCCAAGTCCATAATTTAGAAACTCAGAATTTAGTTCAATCCATAGATTTACCCACCACTCAACCACCAAAGTTTCTCACCCTTGCGTCTTACCCGATGGATTTAAATTCTGAAATAGATGGCAAGACAGAGTACGGCGGTGCAATTCAAGTTATTATTGGAACTTCCACGGATGTACTGGGATTAATGATGCTTCCTTGGGATGTGCAGTTAGAAGAGCTATTCGATTCAAACCATATCGAAGAAGCAGTAGTGCTATTGGATAAGATGAGTAATGGAGAAGAGTCTCAATCTCAGGTAGTCGAAATTTTATTTAGTTGCAAAGAAGAGCAGTTTTTCATATTCGTGCTGCGCTATATTATCTGGAAAATGTTAACTATGAAAAAGCGCTTGACCACTTCCAAAGAGGAAATGTCGATCCTCGTCTTTTGATTGCTCTATATGATATTAAACCAGAAAAAGATATTTTAGAGGAAATAGATTCACCCCTGCTTGAATCTGTTGTAAAGTTGGAATCCATAGATAACATCAGTAATCAAACTTTAATATAGTCAAAAACTACTTTATAAAGGAGAGGAGACTCAATGGGATGAAATCAAAACAAGAAATGATTGATTCGACTTTCCAGCTTTCCAACAAATTTCTTATAGACTATCTTGAGTACGCTAGACCGAAAGAGAATTTTCAGTACTGTCGGGAACATATAGATACGGCGCTATTTAAGCTATATACTATTGTGGATATGGAATATTTATACCAGTTAATTAGCGCAGAAAACCATTGTAACACGACAGAATTTGAATCTTTTTTGGAAAAGCACAAGAAATTCTATGCACTTTCGTTGATATATAAAAAGCAAAACTTGTCAAAAAATGTGTTGGATCTCTGGATAAAGTAAGTAGCCCTCTAACTTAAGGATAACGCTAGGGGAATATGTAGATCCCGACTTTAAAGGAATATCAGAAATAGTGGATTATCTTAAAGTGCTGGACGACAAAGATGTTGTTCTAAAGTATAGTAATTGGGTGCTTCGAAGAGATCCAAGCAGGGGTGTCCAGGTAATCAATATCTAAACAGATCTTTACTCAAAGAAATGACAATTTGTTTGGTAACGAAGAAGTATTGGACTATTTGGAAACATTTGGATCAAAAGCTCGCAGAAAGTATTTAGAGCATTTAATTCTGGAAAAGTCAGTAAATGACATTTCCCTAAATACTAAACTAGCAACCATCTATTTAGAGGATGTAATTCGATTATCAACTCCAGCGTTGGTAGAGGAAACAGAAAATTTGTTCCTTCATTCAGAGAATTATATATCTTTTATCAATTTTCTGGAACGGCGGAGAGACCCGTTTTGTCTAGCAAAGCTGCATTTCTTTCACTTTACCAAAAATTCAGAGGTGGATCACACCGCAATACTTGATTTGCTTAAGAGTCAACCCCTTCCATATTATTTCGAAAAACTTGCTCTGATCATCAAGGAAAAGAATATAGAAGAAATCACAACTTTTTTTGTTCGAAATATAAATGATCCAGTTGGGGCCTATGAATACATTATCAAACGAGAAGCAGATATCAAATATATTCAGCAGCTAATAGAGGAATGTTTAAAAGCAGAGTAATTCTCACTAATCAAGAAAAAATTTTTCGGAATATGTTATTCATGTGATTAACAGGCACAGAACTGAGCTTGATATTATTTGGATGTTAGAGAGCCTGCCTGGAAATTGGTCTGTAGGAATTATGGAAAATGTATTACAGTGGAATGGCCGTAAGTTAGCTAGGAAAAGAAATTCGGTAAATATGGACTATGCTTTGGTAAAAGTAGTCAATTTGAATGTAAATATATTTAATTGAAGGCCAGGAAGGAATTATTGAAAGCACAACAACGGGCTCCGGTGATAATTGATAATACCCTTTGCAGTAAATGTAAACTTTCCATCACACCTGGTAATTTCGTCGAGTTAGATGGAAAGATTATACACTTTCATTGTAAATAAAGTTTAATTAATGGGAGCAGTTTATTAATGTTGAGACCATTGAATACTCTTCAAATCAATTCCATCTTGCACCTAACATTAAAAGCAAATTATACCATTTCCCATAGCGGACTCATTTCTCTCAACCTTTCAACTTGCTGCACTACTTTGTTGATTGTGAATTCAATTTCTTCCTCTGTTGTGAATCGACCAATTCCAAATCTGATACTTGAATGTGCGGTTTCATCGTCTGCGCCAAGAGCTCTTAATACATAAGACGGTTCCAAAGAAGCAGAAGTGCACGCTGAACCAGACGAGAGAGCAATATCTTTCAGTGCCATCAACAATGACTCACCTTCAACATATTGAAAAGAGAGGTTCACACAGCCTGGATAATGATGTTCTGGATCACCGTTGCGAATGACGTTAGGAATCTTGGACGTAATTGTTTGAATCAAATGATTTGACAACTTGGTAATTCTCTCGGAATCATACTAAGGTTAATTCCAATAAAAATAAATAAATTCAGTCTCCTACAAGATTTTTTGCATTAAAGCCAAATAGCTTTTCAATCACGCAATGGAGTCATCACGATTTTCAAATTACTTACCTGCATTTCATTCTTAGCTACTCTGGCGGCCTCTCCAAGACCAACAACTAGTGGAGTTGGTACAGTTCCACTTCTTAGACCTCTTTCCTGACCACCTCCAGAAATCAATGGTTCAAGACGTACCCTTGGCCTTCTTCGAACATACAAAGCTCCAACACCTTTTGGGCCATACAACTTGTGGCCAGAGATAGACATCAAATCAATTTTCATTTCTTCAACATCAATCTTAATCTTGCCAATAGCTTGTGCAGCATCTGTATGGAAGAAGACCTTTCTTTCTCTGCATATTTCTCCAATTTCTTTCAAAGGCTGTATTACTCCAATTTCATTGTTGACTGCCATGATGGATACAATGCTAGTTTCGCTTGTGATTGCTTTTCTCAAATCTTCCAAGTTAATCAACCCGTTTGTGTTAACCGGTAAATAAGTTACTTTAAATCCATCTTCTTGCAGCATTCTACAGCTTTCCAATACACATTTATGTTCAGTTTGAGTGGTAATGATATGATTTTTTCTTGATTTGTAGAAATTAGCGACCCCTTTAATTGCAGTGTTGTTTGATTCAGTTGCGCCAGAGGTGAAAATAACTTCTTTTGGATCTGCATGGATCAAGCCGGCTACTTTTTGTCTTGCATCTTCAACTGCATGTTCACTTTCCCATCCATACTGATGTGTTCTTGAATGTGGATTACCGAACTGGTTTGTAAAGTAAGGAAGCATCTTGTCAAGTACTCGTGGATCCATTGGTGTTGTTGCTTGCGCATCCAAGTAAATTGGTCTGAGCGTAGATGACTTTCTTAGAATTATTCGAATGACCCTCAAATTCCTATTCATTGTGGAGATTAAATTTTTTTTGTTTCGGAAGACAATTGGAGATTTTTCCGCCATTCCTTCCGTTAATCTAGATGTGGAACAGCCGATAATCCCCGATGCTTAAACGAGGCAATTCCATCAGCCTGTATTATTGATGATCACTCGAATTTCCAAGGCTCACACACTTAAATTAGAATTTATTTAGCTTCACTCATAGCGAGGTAATCTATACGGGATTGAAGCAGCTGTGCCGCTCTGATATTGCTATTCTTTGTTCCCGTAATAATTACCTTCCTTTTGCCTTCTACTAATTCACGGGTAACGAGAATCTTTTGTTATGGAAAATTACCTTACTGCCGGACAAGCTGTTTATCTCTTTGATACTTACTCCATTCTTCCCAATTACTTTTCCAACAAATCTTTCTGGTATAGTTAACTCCTGTGATAAAGCACCGTTAATATTGACAGCTGAATCAAGCTGACTGTCAAGTTGAAATATTTGTGGCAGTGGATCATTGCTGCTATATCCAGGGATATAATATATCGTAGGATCGTTAGCCGATTGCAGATGATATTCCCCAATTACCATTGCAATACTGTACCAAATAGATGCAAGTTGCAGCGCATTACCCCGCACACCTAGTATCTTCTCAGTTGAAAATGGTTGCATGTCTTTATAAGGATATATTTCTGCTCCAGTCATTGTGCTTAGTTGTCGGATATTTTCAGATTCTATGCCAATTATTTCGTCAAACTTTTGAATTGGAACCAATATTTTAAATGTCCATGTTGGAGATTGTGATTGAGCTGTTAGTCTATTTGTAATCATTGCAATAGTAGACTCGAGGTGGTGTAAACTTCCAGACAATGTCATTACTCTATCCGCAGTTGAATTCACTTTAGGAGAGAATTTTATCTTGAACCCAGAATGCTCTTTGAGTTGCTTCAAGAACTCAGATTTGGTTCCTATTATTCCACCAACTTCGCCGTTGCTGAGAACAGAACGCAGCAGAATATATTTGCTGGTATTTAACTGGCAAGATCCCTTTTGCAGTTTATCAGCTTCAATCTGAGTGAAAATTAATCTTTTCAACGCTGAAGCTCCTCTCCAGTTCATATTTTTTTTTCAATTTTTTTCTTTTTGCAAATGATTGTTCAGGAGTTAATACCTCTCAATACTACTAAATTATTAGCCAACCATAAAAAGAATTCTTTCCAAGCCAGCATCAAATCAAGCGGAGATGAATACCTGACCACAACAGTTCAAAGTTCTAATATATCCATCTATTCAGTAACTTTAATTTCACAATAGATGGAGTCATTGCAGTGCGTTTACTCTTATTCGGTGCCGCCTTCCAATCCAGAATTCAGCTGTCCCTGTGTGTACTCAGATGGACTTGTTTTTGGATGTTATGACTCAAAAATACATTCATGGGATATTACAACCAATCAAGCAAAGTCCAAGGCTGTAAGTCTTGCTAATGATAGATTGGACAAAATTTAAAAGAAATCATTCCCTTTGGAAATTTGCTATGCTGTGTCTTTGAGGATAAAATTGAAATACTAGAACGTGATTTTACAGTAAAGAAATCAATTACTCAAAGCGGGATATTGGCATCCTATTTGGAAAAGTCGTTATATTTGGTTGTGAATTCAGAGAGTGGAGTTTCGTTGTTGGAGATTGACATTAAATCTGGACAACTCGCAGTCGAAAGAGAATTGACCACCAGCATTCCAGAATCTGTAACGCTAGATGCTAATGCTGTATATTTGATTTGTATTTATTCTCTAATGTAGACCCTTCGTCAGTCAAAGTCATAAAGAAAGATTCGCAGCTAGAAATTCCACTAGAAAAATCAAAAGCATTCTCTATCGCTCCTATAGACAATGCTGTGGCAATTATTTCACAAGTTGAAGCCAAAACTGTGATTGCATTATGGGATACAAAATACGGCTCCAAACAGTTTGAAAAATGCATTTATGATGGTGCAAATCAAGACTCGCCAGACCTTAAAAGCATCAAGAGCTACTCAATTTGTAAAGCATCTTCATCTGTGCATGGCGATGTATTCGCTATTGCCACCAGTTCTCTTGAAAAGAAAGCCAAATCATTCTCTGTGCAATTCTCCATTTTACCTTTCCATACATCTCCAATATCATTGCTCTCTTCGTTGGGGAAATTGTCTGTGGTAGACCATAGTTACGATCCAATGACAACCGAAGGTCTTGTTCATTCAGTAATCCCCACTCGGCCACCGCTAAAAGATGAAAAGAAAACATACAAGTCATGGAAAGCAAATGTTCAGAAATGGGACCAAGCAGACTGCAAGTATTTGGATAAATTTCTCTCTGAAGATGATATCGATAATTTTCAAACGCTGTTCTTTGAGTGGGTAGATGCAAAGCACGACCTTCTTCAGAAATGGAAAACCAACGACGGGGCCATTATTGGTGCCAAGATCAAGTACAGCACGGACCCAAAGAAGTATGTCAGACATTCCGCTTCATTTCAACTCTCCCAAATTACAAGTTTGGAAATCATAAAGAAATGCTTTTCAAACCCTAAAAAGTTCTGGCCAAGACTGGTAATTGAATTTATGCTATGGAATGGGTTCGTTTCTTCCTTCATGGTACCATCTGGTGTATTCAACGCCTTGTTTGAAAAAAGGGATTACGAATTAATTGCACTTTCTTGCGAAAAGCTTTTAGATTTGACTGAAAGTGATTATGTATCAATCTTGAAGTATGTGTTGAATGAAGATGGCAGTGCAGAAGAATTGAAAATCCTAGAAGAATTCGACTTTGGAAAAGATAAAACCAGAAAGCAAGTCCCGCATTTTTGCGTAGACCCATCTCACGATTTGCCTGAATCTAAACTTAACAGCATTCAGAAAAAATTCATTGAATTCTGCTTCTCCAATCCCAGATCAGATCAAACTATGGCTCAAGAACTCAAAGCTCTTGACCCATCCCAAATCTTATTAATCTTTGATTGGATCAGGGAAATCGTCAATCCGACCTATGACAAATTCCTTGTCAAAGACAATTCGAAATTCCCATTATATTGGCTTTGGAACGATTTGCCCCAAAATCAAGACTACAGAGACTCGCTAACAAATGAATTTAACACCTGGACAAAGGTAATTGAAATATAAAAATAGGCAATAGACGCTTTTGGATTGCTATTAGATGCCCATTTACTAACTATACGTCTCTCCCCTGATTTACTTCAGTTTGTTAACGAATTATCACCTGTCATTAAGCAGAATGTTGAATTGCTAACAGCTATTGAAATTAAGCTTAAAGGCCCGCTATATGGAACTGTCAGTGAAGCTAGAATTGCCAAAGCAAAGGCTGCTGCCAAATCGGAAAAGAAGAAGAAGAGCAGCGAGGTGTATGGTACTAGATTTGACACTGTGGTAGAACAAATGGAACTTGGTGTAGGAGAATATGCGGTAGAAGTATTTTATGTCTAATAAAAATCTATTAAATGCACTTTGATCCATAAATACCTCTCCAGTCATTGTGTCTCGATTTGTCATTTTTCTTGAATTTTTAAATCTCACATTACTAGAATTACTAGAAATGAACAATCAAAATATAAACCTCAATCTAATGAATATGTATCAGCGGCAGCAGATGGATTGGAGAGCTGGAGTAAATGAAGCGACCAGAAACGAAATAGTTACACAGTTATTCAATGCCGCTTGCGAAGCGTTGCCTCCTGACCAACGAACGCAGGTAGAGAAAAACAAATTACAAGAATTGGCAAAAGGATATGAAAAAAATATCTTTGAGAAATCAGCTAATCAAGTATGTCATCGTTAATATAGCAACAATATCTCAATGAAGCAAGATCAAGGCTGCATTCAATTCAAAATAGAGGGAAAGGAGGTAATTCTAGTTAATCAAAGTTCCTATGAATAATCAACCGCAGATGAATGCTGTTAACCCACAGCTTACAACCATCACACCCGGATTTAATACGTTAATGAATAACAGCTTGCCAGTAGGAATGACCCCACAGCAAATAACAGCTTTACTTCACAATTCACAGCGTCTACCACCAAATCAGAAGGCTCAAGTAGAACAACTTGCAAAGAACTATTACGCTCAATTACAAAAGCAAATACCTCAAAATCAGCTACTTCACAATTTTTCAAGTCCTGCAATACTAAATACACTACAGCAACAACTCAACTCACAACCAAAACCAGTTGAGCAACCTGTAACCCTGAATTTACCCTCCAATGGAAAATATGATCCAGAAATTATCAAAAAAATTATAGAACTTCATTCAATCAAAAGTAATCGGTTTTTAACAAGAAATCAATCTAAGTGAGCAAAATCTTGCGCCAAATGAAAAAGCTGCAATAACTAGTCAAATGAATAGCATTAAGCCAGCATTTCAGAACATTGATGTAATGATTTATGATTTGTATCTCCTGAAAGATCTTGATGGCGGAAAGGATAAGCTGGAGAAGGCGATTGGAATGGTAATCAACGCTTACCATAGAAAAAAATACTACAAGAACAATTTAAGAGTATGCAAAAAGGGATATTTTATGTGAAAGCAAATGTTACAGCACAAATGATAAAGTTTCTTGAAGACTTTCAGAAATTCATTGACGATCAGAAAAAGAAGGAAGTTGAAGTCAAACAATCTCCAAAAAAAGCTACATCTGTAGTAGCTGATAACAAATTAAAGGAGAAGATGGAAAGTAGCCTAGAGATGATAATTGACAGAGATTTCTCTTCAAAACCGCTTGAAGTAGATATAAAATCCATTTACGGTAATGATAGTTTCAAATATCCACAACTCAACTATGTGTACCTACCCAAACCTGCAAAATCAAGTGTAAAATTTTCAGCCTTAGGTTTAGTTCGAATTAACCCAGATGACGCCCAATTTCTATTCGGCCCGTGTCAAATCTCATCTACTTTAGAAGCTGAAACTCCTGAAACTAATTTAAAAACATTATTTAATGTGCTGGATACACCGTCACTAGACCAAGAACTAGAAACACTATCTCAGACATACAGCTTCCAATATTCTACAAAAAGTTTTGGTAAATCAGTAAATGTAATAATTACAAAACCACCTTCCATGATTTCATTCACTATACCCGATTTATTAGAGTACAGAAAGTATTCTAGGACCAAATGTGTGAATATTGACGTGGCTAATGGATTAGCGCAAGAAACCGTAAATGAGATCAAGAATTTGGTTTCCGATGGAAAAGGGATTACTCAATGCATTGAATATTTGTTTCCAGATATAAAATCTTCAATATAATTCATTTATTATAGTGTATCTTCTTGCAATTCCAAATCCATTGGATCACCTACAGCTTTGCCGCTGAGTAACTCTTCACATCTTTCAAACAACTTTTGCGAGAGGTATTGGGGAGACTCTGTTCTGAACAGCAATAATATTCTCATTGCGTCACAAGGCGGAAGAACATGTTCAGGAATTCTACTTAGGTCTAATTCACTACCGACTATGGTTGCATCTTCAACGGCATCGGAGCCAGAATCTTTCTCATCTCGCATATCCATTACATTTCTGTACATATGATTGAGTTGATAGTGAGTGCAATATCCAAGTTCCAAATGCAAATCGATTCTACCAGGTCGGATTAGAGCAGGATCAAGTACTTCAGGGTGATTTGTAGTCATGATAATAATGATACCATCATTCAATGTGTATCCATCTAAACAGTTTAAAAGAGTAGACAAAGATGGCCCACCAAACTTCATCCCGCCACCAAGTCTTGGTCCTATTACATCCATACTCTTATCACTTTTTCCATCAGCCAAGTCATCCTCTCCGTCAGTGGAGTCTTTCTCGTCCGCTGGAGGAGGTGGAGCATGTTCCTTGAATAGACTAGCGATATTAAACGATTTTCTTTGGTGGACAATTGAAGATTGTGCATCTACATCTTCAAACACAGCAATGGAATTCTTTGAAATGTTGGAAAAGGCACTCTGAAGAGCGGCGTCATTCTTGATCTCCTTTAAGTTAATGTAGTATAAATTCTTTTTGTAACTTGCTGAGATTGCATTAATCAAAGAGGTTTTTCCGGTTCCAGGTTTACCAGATAATAAATAACCTCTACGGTATGGCATCCCCATGCGAGTATAGAAATCTCGGTCCTGCACAAAGGTTTCCAAATCCTTTTTCAACAATCTTTCTTGCGCACGATCAAGAGACACTGCGGCCAACCCTCTTGACACATGAAGTGTATTAGACTGAGTCCAACCATTTTCAGAGTCGTATTCGTATCTGTATCTTTCATCAAAGTTGTCCAAATATCTTTTGTACAATCTTGTAATGCGTAATAACCATTCATGCATTTCTTCGATGGTGCTGTCAGATGGTGCACCTTTGCCAGCCTTTGGAACTTTCTGAACAATCAACGATGGTTCAGAATGAATTTTTTCAGATTGATTTCCCTTGTCAGGTTCTTCTTCTTGGTCAAACCAAACAAGATATTCTCGTCCTTCATGGTGAATAGAGATTCTTGCATCATCTCTTGGTAACAAATTGTAGTCCAAAATTGACATATCATCGACATTTTCGACATGACTGAATTGAGAAGTCACAGATTTTAATAATGCATCATCTTGGGAAATAGGTTCTTTCTCCAAGAATTTCTTTAGCGTGTCTTTGGAGATGTAATCATTAGTTACGATCATTCTGTAATCCCCCACTTTCTGTTTCGAGGATAGCTTTGATACCAGCCATAGCAATGCTTCGTAATGAGAGTTGACTGTTTTATCTCCCCAGGTGGTAATTCTGTGGTAATCTACTTTTATAGTCAATGAATTGGTATTTTCGGGGCTGGAATTTAGCAATAGAAGCTGTGCAACTTTACCGCTCATTCGTAATAACGACACCAGAATGGTTGCGAGTGTAGTTGTTACAAACATATCTACAGCAAAAATACCAGTGTTGATTTTAGCACCATATTTCACTGGAATCCAAGCAAGGAGCATCGACTGCAGCTGACTAGACGAAAACAATTCTACCAGTGGTTGAAGTGCTCCGTTATCACCCAATTGCTCGTTCACTAGATTCTGGAGATTTTTCTTCATCGCTTGAACCCGGAGAATCAGCAACTTGAAGCTTTCTATGGGTAAAATCTTCTTCAAGAGCTGGAGAATGTTGATGTACTTTGCTATGGACATTTTCCGTTTTAGAAAAAGTTTCACCATTGAGACTTTATATTTTTGTGCGCCGCAGGGCAGCAAAGGTTTCAGCAGTGACAATGGTGAGTCAGCATATATCGAATACCCCAAAGTGAACCAGTGATAAATTTTATTTTATGATGAAATGCTGTTTATAAATAAAACCGAAACTCATCCCAACTTTCGGGATAATAATTCCTGTGATTAACAAAGTAATTACATAAGTAAGGAAGATTACACCACTAGATGGTGCGCTTCTAGCAACAGTGATCCCAAAGCCTCTAAAGAACCCTCTAATACCTTGCTGATTGTAGATTGATTTTACCACAGTGCAAAAGCTTTCATTGTTATGCAAGCCTGATTGGATTCTGCTCTTAATTACATCGGATGGATAAAGGGCTTTGTAAATTCATAATTACCTGCGTTGTAGCTCATACCAGCCAAAGCTCCCGCACCCATTAGTTGCCAAGCTGCCAGATCTTGCTTCTTTGTAGCTCTAGGCGACATGTCAATCATCTTTTTAACGCTCACCTCATAAACACCTTAAAATTAGTAAATTTGTACCAAACCAAGCAGCACCGCCAGCAACTTCTCGAAGAACGGTGCCTGTATGACCCTTATACAGCCCACAGATTCCTTCGCTTCTAATAATGTGTCTGAAAAGAGATAGCGCACCATGATGTCTTTTCCCACTAGAGGCCAATTCAGGAAGGTAGTCTTGCATTTGCAAGCGACATTTGAGTAGTTCGACTGGTGTAAGGACATAGGAAACCACTGCACCAGAGAGACCCCCTGCACAGCAAAGTTGGGTGGTAGTGAGCGGTTCCGATTCCTTTGTTCCAGTTGCGAATCGAATCAATTGCTGAATTTGAGCGTAAGCCAAGAATAGAACTGCATTTTCAGCCATCGAACCCAAGAGTGGTGCTGATATTCCCTAACATAAATGGATAATTACAGTGTAGAAACCAGCAAAACCTTCAGTTTTGACGATGCTTCGAACACAAGTCCATAGACTTTGGTTTGGTTGGGTTTGCAAATGCACTTTAATGGTATCGAATGGGTATTCAACTAGCTTGCCGGTGAATCCAGAAATCTATAGAATTAGATTAAAAGTACTGATCCAAAAACCAAGTCTCCCAGTCGCGAATCCTGTTTGATTTTTACTTCTGGAGCAACAGCAATGGCTGCCAGAGTAGTCGCTCTATCCTTCCTTTGTGATAGTTCCATGCACTGTTTGAATAGTGTCCGGTAATTTTCGGTTGTAAGTGAGAATTCTCTAGCACTATAATTTTTTTATAGCTGACAGATTTGTGGCTGAGGGTGGGTCCTACCAAGGTGGATTTGCGAAATTAGTAATTCGCCAGTTAGGGAACATGAGGGAAATTGTCATTAGAATACGGCAATAATCAATTGATAATCGCCCGGTCTGGTTTCCCTGCACTTTTGATTTTGCTATTGAATTTTGGCGATGGTGGTGTAAACAATTCGCCGTCACAAGACATAAAACACAATAGAAATACCTACCGCCTACAATAAAACCAAATTCTCCGCTTCTTTTGTAAATCATAATCAGAAGCAATGTGACTGGTTTTTTGAAAATTTGTTTTCAGATCTCTCACTGGCTCTTTCTTGATGTATGTTCACTCTTCTTTTTCTTCTTTATTCGATCCTCCTTTGATTACCTTAATATCTTTTTCTTATTCTTAGATTCTTGTACGAAATGGAAGACAAAAAATCCCCAAAGAAGCGACATTTAGAAGACGACGAAGATCTGGATACAAGGAAGAGACAAGCGCAGGAAGAACTAAATGAAAGCAGGGGCTCTACTCCTTACTATTCTTCAAAGGATGACAATTACCACCGTAATGATAGTAAGCAAATCAAAATGCGTGCACTAGTTTCTACTAGGGAAGCTGGTATTATTATTGGGAAAGGAGGTGGACATGTCGCAGAGATTAAAGATATTACTGGTGTTAAAGTTATGGTTACTCCGCAAGTTCAAGGTGTTCCTGATAGGATAATGACTGTTCTTGGTCCACAAAACAGCCTTGGAAGAGCTATGAACATGGTTGTAACTAGACTTGTAGAAAAGGCGGATTACAATGATCGGGATTCCAAAGAAAACCAAATCACATTACGAGTACTAGTTCCAAGCCAGAAAATGGGAAGTGTGATTGGCAAAGGAGGGTCCAAAATTAAAGAGTTGCAGTCGTTAACTGGAGCTACAATGTTCACGCATAATGAAAACCTTGGAAATTCAAACGAGAGGATACTGAATGTCATTGGGGATGTAAAGCAAATGGTTGACGCTTGGGAGGAGCTGTCGTATATATTTGGAGACTATCATCTTCGAAGAGATGTAGAGCCTTGTGTGCTGTATGAACCCGGCAGGTCCCAATCAAACTACAACAGTCCACCTCCTACCTACCCTGCAACACAGGCACAACCCATAAATCAAGCACAGCTGCTACAAATGGCAGAATTGTACGCAAACTATTATCCCCAACTTCAAATGATGGCTCAGATGCAAGGATATCAAATTCCTGTTCCCTTTGTTCAACCCCAACTTTCTTTTCCAGCTTATTCTTCACCTTATTCCGCCCCTTATTCCCCTTCTATTCCAGCTCAAATTCCCAAGAGTCCAGAAACAAATACTGCCCCACAAACTCAGGAAATGACTATACCTGCAGACTTGGTAGGAGCAATAATAGGCAAGAACGGTTGCAAAATCAAAGAAATTAGAAACTCTTCTGGCAGCCAGGTGATAATATTTTAATCAAGGTTAAATTTGCAGATCCCGTCGAAGGATCCCCAACTCGAACAGTGTGGATAATAGGGTCTCCTGAAAATAATGCTCGTGCTATATATATGCTTCACGCGCGAGTGGAAGCAGAGAAGATACGATATGGGAAAAATTGAAATAAATTGCTTGAAGGTATATTTTATATACAATAGTTGAACCAAGCAGATTAATTACCTAATTATTCTTTTGTTCCTCGACCACTTCGAAGTCTTCCACTTGTAACAAGGGATGGGAAATAGTAGGCGACCTATTGTTAAATATTAAATACCAAGTATTCGTAATGCTTGACTACCCGATCAACACGAATACCAGATCGTGACAAGTTTTGCAGCATTTCTTCTATATCTTTATCCAACAGTTCCAAATTTGTGTAGTTACCAGAATCAGATTTGTCCAAGATTTCTTGGAAAACAGTGATAGGTTCATCTTCATCATAAAGAGTGTGAGCTGAATCTGAATGTTTTGCCAATGAATTTACAATATATTCTAGATTATGTGTATCCTTGGCAACTTCTTCTGGATTTTCTAACAGTGGGCCATATGATCTTTTTGGTAAGATCTGCTTGGTTGGTCTAGGGGATTGAGAACCTCTACAGGAAATTGGAGAATTAGTTATTGTTTTGCCAGAGAGCGGCGATTCAATTGGGGTATACATGGGCTTTGAATCGACAACTTCTTCCAGATCCACGTTTACATTCAAGGCCAACTTTCGCTTTTTACTTGGTGGGGCAGCAGTTTCCTTTGCCTTTCCTCTCGTGTTGGGTTTGATACACTTCTCAGATTGGTCACCCTCAGAGTCTTCAACAATGACAGAATCTTGTTTAATCGATTCCTGTTGTTTCATACTTTGTCTCTTGGGCCGCTCCTGAACAGGCTGCTTCTCTGGTATTGGCTGGTCGTTGTCCTGATTTTGATCGGCGTTAATCATTTCGATTATTTTGGCTTTTGAATCAAAGATTGTATCAAGTTTGATCAGTAATCGCTTGTTTTGATCATTTGGAAGCAATTCTTCAATAGAATTGACCAGATCTTCGTAGTCAAGTCTATATTAGCTTAGAGCACCTTTTTTTAGAGTATTTTTTGAACAGAAGAACGATCATTGCGTAGGTATCTTTATCTGACCCAAGCACTCCTTCAACTGATTGAAGCCAGCTCTGAGTGATCTCTAAAATGGCAGCGCTCTCTTCCTGCATTTAGGTCAGGTTTTCATCGTGCTTCATTGTGACACTAAGAGTCACGTGTTTTGCGGTTGGTGTTGCAACAGCGATTTACTGATTACAGAAAGATCAGGGTTTAGGAATTTACAAGCAGATAAAAGCGCTGCAATGTGGAAAGCATACAAGCATTACCGGTTCCGGCAATTTCGTAAACGGTGATTGATTTTGGAGGACTGGCATCAGCATTTGAATAGAAGGACGCATTTGAAAATGGATTGATATTAAGTCCACAATGCTCGACTGCAAATTCGTTTTCGCTTGCACCTTTTTTCAATGAAATTTCCTGTTTTTCGGATATTTAAAAGTCGATTCGGATTCAAAAGAAACAAGACGAATTGGGCTTCCTGTGAACTAAAATAATGTTTCCCATAGGCGATTTTGATCTGCGATTCCTTGTAGGCTGAGCAAAAGTCAAAGTTGAAAAAATATTAAAAAGTTGATATATTTACACCATTTAAGATTTTGGTTTAAACAAGAGTTTTACATATTGGAGCTGTTCGTGTTTATCGAAAAACTTGTCCAAATTTCTGACTTCAAGAAGGTTTTCTGGGAATGCACTGTTGAGGTCATAAAGCGCTGGGATATATATTGGTCTATCATTGCCTAGCAATCCTGAAACCACCTGTCTTTGAATAGCCCCATCTATGTCTCCGGGAAAGGCACAGTTAACCTGGAAAGTTATTGAATCTGGATAGTCCAACAGCTTTCCTCGTATGAATTCGTCTGTGTTTTCACAGGATAGACACCAAGTCTGCCCATTCTCTATGATTGATGTCAAATACAGAAATCTGCTCTTGCAATTTGGATATTCCTTTACTTTCTGAATTAACTCTTGCACTTGGACTTGGACCACTGCCATGAATTGTTTTGGAATCATGAGGGCTTTTTAAATAAAAACTTGACGGGTTCACAAATTTAGGTCCCAGGAATTCAGTGACTTGAAAAGCACCAAGCAATAAAAGCAGAAAGCTAAGGGTTCAAAATCGAAAGAGCATGACCGATTAAATCAAAACACACAATGAGAAATAAATAATACCCCATATACCCTTTAGTACAGTCGCTTCACTACGCATTCGTTCGCATGACGGTTACGTAAGGGAACCATGCGTTCAGTCCAAAATAAGTTTTCTGTCTCCAGCCGTTCTTTTGTAAACACATGGTGAACGGACTAGCACTAGATTAAAATTTCAGCACAAGGACGAGTTGAAGGATCATTTTATTAGATTAAAGTGCGCTTGGCATTACCCATCTCTTCTGTAGTTTTCACGGTCAAACCAAGTTCCTTATTAATTACTGCCAAACGGTCCTGTAATCCATCAAGTTCTGATATCTGTTTTTCAAGTTTGCGAGCTTCGGATTCAACTGATTGAGCAAGTGATTCAAATGTTCCAATTTGCTTAAATTCCCAATTCTTTCCTTTAGGACCTTCTCCAATTTTCAGCAAATATGGATGGTACTTGAATAGCGATGGACGGTGGGAAATTGTAATCAATGTGATTCCTTGTTCTTTTGCAGAATTGTACATTAATGCCTCAACATCTGTGGAAACTGCTGAAGTAGCTTCGTCAAGAACCGCAAACTTTGGTTTATGGTAAAACAATCTGGCTAATTGCATTCTTTGTTTTTCACCTTATGTTAAAAAATCGTACCTCCAGAGAATACATCCTTCCATTCTTTAATTGCTTCCCAACCGCCTTCTCTTGCTGGTATATAATCTAAATAGACAATCTTCAAAATTTCAGCAAGCTCGTCATCAGTTCTACCAGCTGCCTTCATTTGTTCAACTGTATGTGGATAAATTACCTGCTCTCTTAGAGTTCCAATTGCCAAGTAAGGCCTTTGAGGAACATAAAATATACTTTCTGAATCAGGCTTTGTGATTTCTCCAGCGAAATGAGGCCACAGTCCTGCTAAAACTCGAAGAATACTAGATTTTCCAGACCCATTCGGACCAGTAATCATTAGATGTTCACCAGCGCCAATTTTTACTGAAAGTTTGTCAATCAATAATGAATCACCCATTGGGGTAACAATATCTGTTCCTTCAAAGCTAACAACTATTTTAAGATACAATCTACCATCATTATCAATAGAAAGCTTTCCATTAATTGCATCTAATTTGTAAACAGGATCTGTAACTGTTTCAGGTTGTAAGTAGCGTTTTGCTTTCAAATCTTCAAACACTCTCAACATATTGTACACTCTATAAGTATAACCAGCCAATTCTGAAAGTTCCTTGTATGAATACATTACTCTGCCACCAGCATCAGCTAAAGATACCATCAATCTGAATTAGTGCGAATAACCTTTTGTTGGTGATAAATCGTTGTGTTCTACTTCCAGTTTTGGCTTCAGCTAATGAGATTGAAGTGCCTTCAGATGACAATAACGGAGTTGATTCCAACATTGCTTCTTCTCTTTTTGTCCTGCCACCAGCTCTATCAGGGAAGAACACAGGAATACTTGCCATTATCAAACCAACCGCAGACCAAGTATACTTTACGATAAAATCTTCCATCATGTTGTAAGAAATACGAATTTGATCTGTGTTAACTAATCATTACAAATGTGGTTGATGTGCTTGATTAAACGAGAATAAGTTTTATCCAGGATTGACTTTTCAAGTTCCTCTCCATTGTAAAACCCGATTTCTTCCGCATTTGTAATCAAACGGGAATGAGCACTTCTAAAATCTCCTTCAAGCTTTGCTTCTTCCGCTGCCAATTTACCAAATGGAGGAGTAATTGCTCTCAAAATGGTTGCTGTAACCACATAGTTAAGCGTTAGCCCCCACATTCCACTCAATCCAATGCTGCGTCCCAACTGATAGTTGAAAATAACAATATCCAACATTGGCTTTCCAAGATTTGAGTACAAGTTTGCAAGTGCAGTACAGAATCTGTTGATATCAGTAGTAATCAATTGATCAGCCCCATCAATTCTGTTGTCCAAGTTAATAGCTTTGTAATAAGTATTTTCAGACATGTATAAATCGTGTACATGTTTAGTCAACTTTGTGCGTAAGGCAACTGCAAGTTTTGATTGTAAATATCTAATCATACTGTTGGTGTAAGTAGCTGGCAACGCAATTGTCATGAATATTGCCAAAGTTCTTAAAAATGACTTTCCGTCTCCAGCAACCATATCTTTAACAATTCTTCCATCAATTCGAGCTACTATGACGGTTAAATACGTTCTCATGATCAAGAAAAATGTGTGGAGAGCTAAAATCCCTACTGTTCCAGATTTCCAAGATGGAATACAAATTTTGAGTATATATTTCAACTGCTCGTAAAACTTTTTATCCACTCCGACCTAATTTTAAACTGATTTTACTTTGAGAATGTTTTTGTTAATGCGTAACGGGCCTTCCGGTTCTACCGATTTTGTCTTTGGTTTCTTTGATAAAACTTTTTGGAGAAAGTAGAATCCAATTCCACCTGCTGCTGCAGCTTTCGATATATGCGACAGTATCTGCTTCTGCTCTCTAGTTGTTAGATTTACAGTACGGTGTGATGGCCATTTCAAAAAGTGGGAAAACTGCACACTAGCATGTGATGAAAAACCAACATGATTTTCACTATGCAAATATGCAAGATATAGAATCGAGAGAAATCATTTATATAATCATCATAGTATAAATGTAACTTTGAATAAATTCCACTCATGAATTTTTTACAAATTGTTTTTGCAATTCTAATGGCATCTCTAAAAGCAGCAATAGTTCAACCAACTGCAAAGCACACTGCAACAGTCATATTCCTGCACGGATTGGGTGATACCGGTTTGGGATGGGAACCAGTTGGAAGGATGTTGGCACCAGCATTCAAGCATGTAAAATGGATTTTCCCACACGCACCCCACAAGAAAGTAACATTGAATATGGGAATGGCAATGCCTGCTTGGTATGATATCTACTTTTTAGACAAGTCTACTTCAAGAGAAGATGAGCCAGGAATGATGGCTACAGTGGAACAAATTAACACGCTGATCAAGAGTGAAATTGATGCCGGGATTAGCAGTGAAAAGATTGTTTTGGGGGGATTTTCTCAAGGTGCTGTCATGACGTTGTTGGCGGGACTAACCACAAATCACAAGCTTGGCGGATTGGTTGCACTTAGTGGTAATTAATGGTAATATTAGGCTATCTTCCATTGAGTACCAAGATTGAAAGTATCAAGTCAAGTGTGAATGATCAAACACCCATTTTCATGGGCCATGGTACTGATGATCAAGTGGTGCAATTTGAATGGGGTAAAAAGTCTTTGGATAAATTAAAGTCAATGGGGTTCAATGTAACTTTCAGACCTTACGATGGCATGGGACATTCAGCTTGTGATGCTGAATTGGGAGACTTGTCTCAATTTTTGTCTGCCAAACTATAATATATTTATCTTGAAAGTTTGTATTTCATGTATATGCAGTTGAGCTACATGGATGCAGTGCAAATCGTAACTGCAAGTTTTCTTGATTGAATCTTATATACTAGTATCGCGTGGATCCAAAGCCAACAGACTATTATTCATACCACTAATGCGTTTACATGTCCATTGATACTGATACACTTGGCATAAATAATGCGGCTGGAACTCTACAAAAATATCCGCCATCAATAACCCAACACCCCTGAAAAAAGTGGCGGTTTTGTTCTCTCAAAATGAATCTGTTTGGAAAGGCAAAACAAACTCAAGCAAACCCAAAGGATGCAATAATAAAACTCAGAGAGTCTCTAGAAATGTTGGAAAAGAGAGAAAAATACCTAGAAACAAAGATACAAGCAGAGCTCAAAATGGCAAAGGCAAATGCGACAAAAAACAAGAGAGGTAACTTTTGTTAATACAGCCGCACTAATGGCATTGAAAAGAAAAAAGGCTTACGAAGAACAGATTAGCAAAATATCAGGCTCCAGGTTAACATTGGAAACCCAAGTTATGGCAATAGAAAACGCAAACGTGAATTTGGAGACAATGAATGCAATGGCAGCTGGAGCAGCAGCAATGAAAGCAATCCATGGCAAAATGTAATTTAAATTAATTCAGGAATATTGATAAAGTTGATGATACGATGGATGATATTCGCGAACAAATGGATCTCGCAAACGAAATTTCAGATGCTATTTCTCAACCTGTAGGACTAGGAATTGATTTTGATGAAGACGAGTTGAATAAAGAGTTGGAAGATTTGGAGCAAGAAGATCTAGATGCGAAACTTTTGGATACCGGTATATCTATGCCATCTGTTCCGTCTACGAATATCCCAGGTAGATTTTATTAATATTTAGCTATAGCTCAACCACCAAGGCCAGTCAAAAAGCAAGTTGTAGAAGATGACGTTGATGCAGAGTTAGCTGCTCTTCAAGCCAGTATGCAATTAAGCTAATGTAATAAAGTGGTATTCAAGTTACTTTACTCTTGTATTTCCTAGTGATCTATCATTTAATATCTTGGTAACAGAAACAGTCACATGACTTTGATGGATGTATCCAAATGTTTGACTGTTATTCCAATATTGGTGGAACTGCCTTACATTATTTCCACGGGCATTTCTAGCAGCAAATTTCCAAAGATACTCGACAATATCCTGTTGAAAGTTTAAAATTATACGACGGCGAAGAAGCAATTGCAGACGAAACACTAATTCAAGATATTCAAAATTCCAAAGCGAGGCCAGTAATTGTATCGGCCGAAATATTACAGAAAGGAGTAGATCTGTCTAGTTATCAATCAACTGTAAAAAGTATCCAAAAGGTTAGAAACAGACTTTGTGATGTACATTTCATCAAGAAGCCTATAAATTATAAACAGGACATATATACAACTTTGGGCGTATATAAAGGGAATCCATGGAAATTGAAGCCGTACAGATATCAATTCTAAATCCCACTCTGACTATAGAGTTTTCTACAGTACAAGTTGAATAGTTTTGTGGCACAGGTTGCTATAAATGACAGTGACACTTGGGCCAATGATCAATATTGAATCGGTCGCTAATAGTCCTTTGAAAATATTCAAATTTGAAAAACTTTTCTATTCGAGTGTTTCTACAAAACTCGTTTAATTTCACAATAGACAAATATCTAGCGATACGAGCACAACAAATGAAACCCAACACCTACTTGAGACTATACGTCAATCCGCAAGTCTTAATTTTAATTTTACGAGTTGATCATGTGTTATCACCGATTGATCTAAATTAAAACTCCGAAACGGCAGATCTATCCATAAATAAACAATTATAAATAATTATATTTCATAATTTCTGGTTAATTAAATTCCCGCATTTCGTAATGAGCTTCTTTATAAATTTACCCATTCCTTGCGGTTTAGGCTTGACTTCAACCAGCGTACTAACTTTCTTTTCTTCTGACTGTTTGATTACTTGTTCTATGTCTATTAGAGGTTTGGAAGGCATCTTCTTTTTCGTCTTTGGCTTACGCTTGGGTTTCTTTGCAGTATCAGCAGAGTATCTGTTTAGCGGAGGAGTTATTTTCGTTGTTCCATTTTTGATATACTTTTCTAGACTTTCTGATGTAGCGTTTGCCAGGTTGGTGGTCAAGATAATTTGGTACATTTTTTGATTCTGTACCCTCTCTTTCTTTAGCTTCTCCTGCGACACTTGCCAAAGTATAGTTAGTGTCGTAAATTTTTCGCTGTCGTCCATCAAGTAAAATTAAATGAAATTTTCTCGCTTTAAGAAGAGTCTCACTTTTTGCGGCTAGGTTATGGAAAATTTGAGGCGGAGAATTTGGTAACACCTCGGAGAACATCCATTTATCCACCTATCGAGTAATATCGGAATTTTCGCTTGGTTAATATTGCTTTTATTCTCGGATATTGATTTTCATCATCGTTTATTTCTTGATCAAGCAGGCTTGTTTAATTAACAAATTTTTTTCTTTACCATATTCAGGTCGGGTGTTTCAAAAAGTGCGGCGTGGAGATCGGAAAGTATGCCACTGTTCCATTCAGTTTCGTAATTTTTTTTGTGTGGTCGATTCATCGAATAGACACGTTTGATCGTGTCACCACGTTTCAAAACACTTTTCATTAAATAACATGACGACATGATTCTGTCTAATGGGCGAATGCACACCCAGTCTTGCGGTGAAAGCACTCTGTTTTTAACAGGTTGAATTTCAAAAATATCTTGCAAGGCCACAAGCAAGCACGAGTATAATTAAATAACTTTATTTAAATAAATTAGAGAGTTTGTAAATAATTGCTTGAAGTTTAGATTTTTGATTAACTACATTACGATCCAAGAAGTAATCGTTCTTTAACGGAGCCACTTTACTTTTCATGCTTAACTTAAATGTCTTTCTTGGTGCTTCTTCTCCCTTCTTGCTTTCTGGTTCTTCTACCGCCATTTCTTTGCAGACAGTTATTCTCCGAGTGTACACTTTTCCTCTCATCCTCTTCTGTTTGGGATAGGGCAGCGAATATACACTATTAACTTGCGCAGGTATCCTCTTTTTAGGAATGTATTTCTTGTCTGTCTTTGCAATTACTTTGTCCAATGTACACAAGATTTCATTTGCCATGTTCAAGGAGAGAACCGACTTGCGCAACGATGAAGTGGTCTTTATTTTCTCGTCTTCCACATTGCGAAGCGAAATCTGAAGTAATGTCTTTATGGTATGTGCATTTTTCATTTCCAAGGCCATTTTATTTTTTAAAAATTTTCAAAAAGCTTTTATAATGAATCGCCGATCGGGAACCGATTACGGACATTGACAATTATTGAAAATCAGGTGGCAAAATTGTACCACTTTTATGCAATATTTTTGATAAAGTCCGATCATAACTGACCATTTCATCTGCATAATCGCTCGGCTTTTACACTTTCAAATTTAATTATTGTTTTGTTGGCCGCTGGAGATTTACAGGAATGGCAAGTAGTGGCGTTGTGCCACTCCATTTCCTTTCACTAATAGCCGGAAATGGCGACATTTTTGTATTTCGAGAAGGCGGGCAAGAAACTAATATTTGTTTTTATAATTACTGTTCAATTTCGCCATAGATGTTTGTTTCACCTCTGGCGTGGAAAAACTATCAAGTTGGGAAGCCATTTCTGAGCCTCAAAGTGTAATATTTTCACTCATGCTTTATTATCCGCCCACTCACCGCAAACTCATGCTCAAAGCATTATTTGGATCCAGAGATAAATGAACTCTGAGATTTTAAGTAACAGTCCCCTTAATATAATGCAACACAATGTGCTTGCTGATGAATAAAAGTCACTTAATGGAACCATTGATGTATAATCGACTCATTTTTAACAAAAAATTCGTGCTCCTAGAATTATATTTCAATTTGGGTCCATTGGGTACATGGAGCCACGTTGAGAGGGTGGATTCGTTCAAGCTGAGACTAGAACTTAAACTCACCATGCTACTTCAAAAAAATGAAGATGCATTGCCATCTATATCAGTACCACCAATAAAATCAGAGTCGCCTGTTGCTGAACTAGTATTCGGCTCAGTACTAATCTAATTTACATAGATTTCAGGCTTTGCTGGAAATTTAGTCGAATACCCATTTGATACGGTAAAAACTCATATGCAAACCCAACCTAATCAAGGGCTTTGGTCATGTATCAGAAATATCATCAAAACAGAGGGATTTATGGGATTTTACACAGTATTTCAATTTAATATAGGGCGTATCTGCTCCGATGGTTGGCTCGATGGCAGAAAGTGCTGTGCTGTTTCTAGCGTATAATCAGATTCAAGAAATCATCAAATATACCAATAATTTAAAAGAGGAAGATGAACTTAGTACTAAGCAGCTCTGTCTAGCTGGAGGACTGTCTGGTGCTGTTGTTTCATACGTTTTAACTCCTGTTGAATTAGTTAAATGTAGACTACAAATGCAAGGTTATTTACCGGAACTTTCAAGAAGCGGACTAAAACATCGAGGACCAATTTCACTTTTCCGCCACATACTCCGTCACGAAGGTGTATTTGGACTATACAAGGGTCATACAGGCACGGTGTTACGTGAAGTTGCTGGTGGTGCAGCTTGGTTTGGTAAATCATATTGACAAAGGTGTTTACGAGGCCTCAGTTAAGAAAATTATTGAAATGTCAGAGACTGCAAAGAAAAAGGAGGATTTGGCTCCTTGGCAACTCATGTGTGCCGGTGGTCTAGCTGGAATAGGTTACAATGTTGCATTGTATCCTTCGGATGTGGTTAAAAGTAGAATTCAGTCTGGGTTACATAACGATGATACCTTTATATCTGCTAGTAGATCTATATACCAAAAACATGGTGCGAAAGGGTTCTTTAGAGGGTTTGGAATTACTGTTGCTCGTAGTGCTCCCGCTAGTGCAGTAATTTTCCTAACTTATGTAAGACTTGTTAATTTTAGGAAATGCTTTCTCGCAATTTCACATAGTTTAACTTACCCTTAATATAATACAGTAATACTATTTAAATATGATGATGATTTATTTAATCAAGCTGCGCGAGCCCACTGCACAATAGTCCACCCATTGGTTTTTGGATTATATTCCGCATCTGGGTTGATTAGTTTTGTTTTGGTGAAAGCAAGGACATATCTAGCACTCTGAAGCTGATCTTCTGCGCCTAGGGCAATATCTCCTTTTTTGTTTCTAAATAACAAGATTTCAGTAGTTGAGAATTTGACTAGTATTATAGGCGTTTCTTCTTCAAGTAACATCATTTTTTCAATTTCACAGTTGCGATAATCTACTAATTTGCAATCTGACACTAGGCCAGCCTCTTTTTGAGCTTTAAATCCATAGGCAATACTAGCGTATGCCTAAATTAAACATTATTTACCCCTTCGGTGAGCCATTCCTGTAATAACGCTTCTTCGCCCTTCAAATATGCTTCCAGTAAATCAGGAATGACGAAATGTGCAGTTTCCTGCAAAAAGTCGTTTTGATTGAATGTTGGTTCCACAGCGCGGATTGCTCTAATTACTTGAACAGTTTCAGATTCCTCAATTACAGTTTTTTCTCGTAGATTTCTCCAGAATCTCATGACTGAAGAATCGTTTTCTTCCAAAGTCTTTGAAAATGAAAATAGCTTCTGGGCAATAGGTGAATCCTGCTTGAACTTTTCCCATGCTTCGTTAAATTTGCTGCTTTTGTGTAGCACCACTCCGCTTGCATCTGCATTTTCCTCGATTGGCCCTTCAACTCTTGGGATCCCAAATTCATCGGCTGGGTTGGCTACCTTTCTTTTAGCCATCAATTCCTCCTTTTCCTTATCTCTAACATCCTTTGGTTTATACTCTGCGAAATATGCATTTCCAGCAATACCAACTACATCCTTCTTGATTGAATCCACACCTTTGGCAACAGTCTTTGCAGCTTTGGTTTCAAGAATTGGCTCAGCAACCTACAATTAAATTCAAAATACTTTTTGAGTTACTTCAGCAACAGTTTCTGCAGTTTTAGAAATAGCTTCTCCGGTTGCCTTAACTACAGGGTTATTCATGGTGGCTTCCACTGCACTGCCAACTGCACCAATGACTTTGGATGTTGCTTCACTGGTTGCAGTAACAGCTTTCTTTGCATTCTTCATTGCTTCAGACTCTACGACCTTTTCCGTCTCTGCAGACAGCATTTTAACATCTTTTTGGAAATCCTTATTTTCTTCTACTTGTCTTTTTACAGATTTTGCGAATTCTGCCAATACATTGACTTGGCGAACTTGCTGCTTTGCAAAAACATTTGTTGCCCTTTGAATTGGCCTCTGTAACAATCTGAGTTGATTCATATATTTTTTTTTGATTGAAAAAATTGCACCTGACTTGATGTCAGATTAATTTCATACTGGTTAAAAAGGCCCGTTGGTAGAGCTGGTCAGGTCGACACCTCAATCCCTTTGGTATCCTATTATAGACCGCAATGGTAGGATTCGCCTTGATAGTATGAGAATTTAAAATTTTGCCTAAAGATTATCTCCACATTTGATCAACAGCAGTTCATGATACAAGATTTTATTTACAAATGAGGTTCTTAAATCACCATACCACCGGGTAGTACTAGAAGTGGGATCGATCGATGCCAATACAGCAGTACCCAGTTGTTGGTGTAAGAATCGTATGTGGATTCAGAATTGATGAAGTTTGATTTGGTCATCATAAAGTAGTAGACGAAATGTTTCAGTTTGTCTTCTGCTCCTACAGTAACCTTTCCCTCTTTGTTTTTGAATGAAGAGATTTCAGTTGTTTGAAACTTGAAAGTCACTACAGGTAATTCGTTTTCAATAAGCAACATTCTATTAATGTCGCATGCACGATAGTCTACAATTTTGCAGTTAGACGTTAAACCAGCCCTTTGATGAGCATTAAAATCATTTTCTACCTTTGCGAACGCCTAAATAAGTATTGTAATACCTCTGCAGATAACCATCGTCTCAATGTTTCCATGTTTTCAGTTACGAGGCCTTCAAGGATATCTGGGATATTGAAGCGGGCAAATTCTTGAAGGAATTCTGTTTTCTTGAAGGTTGGTTCAACTTTACGGATTGTACGAATAGCCAAGGCTTCGTCTCCTTCATTGACTAGGGTTTCTATAGAGTTTTTGAAAGTGTCCCAGATTGGAATATTTTGGTATTTTGATAAAACCAAAGAAGTGTTGCTGGAAGCTCCAATCAACCTCTCCTCACTCTTGTAGATCTGAGAGAGATAGCTGGCCTTTTCAACATCTCGAATTTCCTTAGGTCTGTATTCAACAAAGTAAGGATTAATGTTGTGCCCAGCTAATTCTGATTTTAGTGATTTAACTCGATTGGATATAAGTTGAACAGTTTTGCTTTCCATTACTGGCCGAGTAATCTAAATAAACACAGATGTTACATTATTTGCGAATTCAAGTGTTCGAGACAGAGCGCTCCTGGCAGCTAACGAGACTGGGTTATTCGTAGCAACACTTTCCATCTTGTTGAAGACTTTGGTGGATATTTTGTTTGTTTTTGCGACAGCTCTTTTTGTTATTTGAATAGCATCAGATTCAGCAAATTTGGAGGCTTCCGCATTAAGAAGATGCACATTCATTTTAAAGTCTTCATGTTCTCCAATCTGCCGTTTGACTGAATCTGAGAATACAGCAAATAGATTTAGATTCCGCGAGTGTCTTGTAATAATAGAGGTCGTAACTCGTTGAAGAGGACGTTGTAATAATTTGATATTATTCATAATAATGAGTTCAACTTGTATATTGTGATATTTATAGTGCTTGTGTTCGATGAGTCTTAAAGACACTGCCACCAAAAAGCAACCTTCAGCACTGCAGATTTTCAGAGAAATATAAACACATGACTATTGCTGTGCTATGGCTGATAGAATTCCACAGTAGCGAATATGCAATTCACCACATATGGAATTGATCCTGCTCTTGTATTTGGACATCCAAAACAAAAGTTTTAGCTTTGCGCATCTACCCGAACCTCGAGACAGGATTGAATACGTATAGACTGATATATTTATTATGTAATATTCAAAGGGAATAAAATTTTAAACTCCAACGCGCCTAATGCAAGAACTGAAACTTGCGATTTGCAATGGGGATTTATCTGCAGTGAAATGGACAATTATCAACAAAGGTTACGAATATTCTGTACCTGACCCAAACACTGGAACACCTCTTCTATTTGATGCCATATCTTACCATCAAAATGAAATTGTCTTACTCTTTCTCGAAAGCTCATCTACGCTATGGAAACTTAGGGTTTATGTTTACTGATGAAGGATAATGAAGAAAACACTGCATTGATGGTGGCTATAGAGAGTTTAAACGAAGCGATCGCGTTGGAACTAATTAGCAAATATCCAAAACATATCTCAACTCCAAATAAATACGGGAAAACGGCTTTGCTATTAGCATGTCAATATGGATTATATGATATTGCAAAAGTAGAATTTTCTAATCCAGGAATTGCTAGAAAATGGGGCCTCGATAAAGGAATGCGATTTGGAGGGATCTCACGCACTACACTAGTATCACTAATTTAACTTTAGTGCAACTTCATGGGGAAGGTATGAGTTGATCCCAATGTTGCTTGATAGAGGATGTGATCACACAGCGCTAAATCTAAAAGGATGGTCAGCCTTAGACTACGCTTATTCTGCCAGAATATACACCTACACAGATTGTAACATTTTGTAACCCTAGTGTGTATCAAAGCTCACTTGGAAAAGAAGGAATATCCTCCATTCAACAATGTCGAACCAGAGAAAATATGGGACATTAACTCGAAAAATATGATTAGTGGCGAAATAAATTTATAGCTTTGGAAGTAGTTTCGCTTGTTCTTCGGTAATTTTTGCTCGAAGAACACCTTCTTGAGCAGTTGAAAATACAAGCCTTCCTTGGGTGTCAAACACTTTGCCATTGCAAAACCCTCTTCCGTTATTCGATTTGGTGCTCTGCAATTAGCGGGGTTTACCTCTAATTCGAACAGCAACCATTCATCCGCCCTGAACGATTGATGGAACCACTCCTGTTAAATGTAACTTACCATGGCATGATCTAAACTAGACATCATGGTAAGTGTCATTACTCGCTGCTCGCTTGGTTTCGCTAACCCGAATGGAATTAAGGCTGCATTCAGCAACTCGTACTATGTCAATTGAATGTTACATCAGACAAGTAAGCTCCAACACATTGATGTAGAAATAACTCATCAGACAACTTTCCTTTTGCCTTCATCCAAATTAAGCTCTTGTTCTTTACTGAATTTTCAACAGGCTTGGTGTACTTGGAAGGTAATATTTTCATCTCAATCGGAATAGGCTGTATTAATTTTCAATACCTGCTGCAATCTCATTCGGATTGAATTATGAAAGAATTTCGCTTTTGGATTATCCAACAGTTCACGCATTTGTTCTTCTGTAGATTTAAATTCATGAGGCGATGGAACTGCAGGCATTTTAATTTGGAAATTAAGCAAAGAAGTTTCTGGGATAGTGAATGAGGCCATCATTGAAAATATTGTCTTTCCTTTTTGAGTAGCTGTAACTGACCTTGTTGCATAACTTTTCCCTGTTCTATCTTCTGCAACCCTAAATATAATGGGTATTTTATGGTCTCCAGGGAGTAGAAAGTAGCAGTGAAGCGAATGTACATGAAATTTTGAATCTATTGTTCTGGTGGCTGCTTTCAATGCTAAGCCAATAATTTGCCCTCCAAAAACTGCCCTTAACCCAACCGGGATCCACAGTTCTTTTGAACGAAAGAGATTTACATCTAATTCTATGGTTATTCAAGATGACCTTCAACATCAATGGTTTTTTCGACCTCAGTATCTGGCATACGCGTCAAAGAAATGCGTACTATATAATTTTATTATAGCCTTGGTTTGAATGGCAATAATTTTACTTGCTCATCAGTAAGCTTTGCTCTTATGACACCCTCCTGAGCTGTGGAAAATACCAGATTCCCATCAATGTCAAAAATCCTACCATTTGTAAATCCTCTTCCGCTATTTGACCTTGTACTCTATGGTTAAACAAACTTACTTCTAGTTCAAAAAGCAGCCATTCATCTGCTTTGAACGGCTTATGGAACCAGATAGCGTGATCCAAACTTGCCATCATTGTAATGGTCATTTTGCGCTGTTCAGTTGGCTTGTCTAATCCAAAAGGTACTAATGCAGCGTTCAGCAGTTCATACTAGAGTTAGAACAAGATACATCTGACAAAAATGCTGCGCAACACTGGTGCAAAAACAGATTTTCTGGCAATTGCCCTTTAACCCGCATCCAGATTAATTGCTTATTCCTGACTGAACCGTCCGTTGGAGTCGAATACTTTGCAGGTAAAATCTTGATTTCCATAGCAATAGGCTATAATTAATGAATAATAACCTGTTGCAAACGTAATCTGATCGTTTCGTGATATTTTTGTTGCCTTGGATCTTCAAGTAATCCTCGCATGATTTCTTCAGTGCTTTTGAAGCTATCTGGAGGCGGTACCTTTGGCATCGGTACTTGAAAGTTTAGTTGAGATTCTTCCGGTACAGTAAATGAGACCATCATTGAAAATATCCGCTTTCCATTTTGAGTGGCTGTAACAGTTCTTATTGCATAACTCTTTCCGGTTCGTTCATTATATACTCTGAAAACAATCGGTATTGCGTTATCTCCAGCTAAAATAAAATAACAGTGAAGTGAATGTACATGGAATTTTGGATCAATCGTTTTAGTAGCAGCGTTTAATGCTAGCGCAATGGTTTGTCCTCCAAATACACCTCTCGCACCAATGGGTTTGAACAAGGTTTTCGAGCGATAGAGGTTCAAATCAAGTTCTGCTGTTTAAAGAAAGCTTACTTTCTAGATCAAGGGTTTTTTCGATAACGGTTTCAGACATAATTTTGGAAGAAATTGATTGGAATTCTCAACACGGTTTGCCCGACAATATTAACCTTTCATATGAAAAATCTCATGATGAACTAAATTGCCGCATATTTCACCACTGCAAGGAAATACGAAATACTACTTGGTAGGCAGAAACCCCATCTTAGCAGCTTACCAATATCACTGACAACAAATGAAAATCGACAGCAAGTGCACAAGATTAACTATATACATTTAACTCAAATATAGAAGTTGCTTATGGCTAGAAATCCATCGAGTATGCAAGAGGGTTCTGCCATTCAAAACCATGATTGTCTCAAAATTTTTTTTTACAAATGCTCTCTCTGTTAAATCTATTCAAAAAACCACTGATAACGAATTCTTTTAATTTCAATCAAGTAAGATTTGCATCCAAGAAAGCTGGAGGTTCTACATCAAATTACAGAGGGAAAAACCCAAAATACAGAGGATTCAAGAAACTTCAAGGAGCGATGGTTGAACCTGGAAACATAATTTTACGTCAAAAAGGAACCAAATGGCATCCAGGTACTGATGTTGGGATAGGAAAAGATTTCACCATTTTCGCATTGGTTAAAGGGAGAGTAATGGTACAACAAAGTTAATGTAGATTCATTATGATTTGGCAAGACAAAGGAGATACGTATCGGTGGACGATGGAACTAGAGATAAATTTTATTCCAGAGTTGAAATGAAGAGGAAATTGAGTGAAACTATCGACCCATCACACTACCTCACTTTGAATGCAACTGAGAGATATGAATATGTGATGAAGAAAGTAGCGGAGCTTACTAAATCAATGGAGCAGGAAAAAGCGGAAGCCTTGAAGGAGAAACTTACTCTTCCTGGAAGAAGAAAATTTTTGTTAAAGGATTTGACCCTTTTATAAATAAAATCAATTAGGAATACATTTTATAAAAGCGGTTCTGTATCATTCCAGTCCACATGCAAGTCTTTGCCCCATTTAGTTTGGAAGCAAAGCTCTATTGGCGGGACAAGATCTCGCTTGTCCCTTTCTGGCACCCGCTTGCCCAATGACAGTGTCAATCTAATCTCTTCTGTTTGATTAGCCAACCCGTCGTAATAGTATACATCAAATACCCGGCTATTCATTTGATTGGTTGAAAACATGCAAGTGTAGTGTGATTCCGAACAAATTACATATATCGGGTACTTTGGTTCCTTGGCATGCTTTCCAATCTATATGAGATATGTTTTACTTTGAGGTTTTCGTAGTATTCAAACAAAGACAGCTGCCCAATCTCGCATTGTTCATTAATACCTTTAAACAACTGGCCACCCAAGTCAATATTGCCATCGTGTGGGTTCGATATGGCTTTTCCAATTAATATTAGATTCACCATATCCTGAGTGCAATACGAATGTTTGCCCATCAAACACTCGCTCATCTCATCCATGTCAGATTTGATTTTTTCCACACCTCTGGAGAGAATGACCGAAAGCAGGAATTGAATCAGGCCATTTCCTAGTCCATCACTATGCATAAACTAGTTAATTAAAGGTTACTTGAGAGAGATGCGACTCCAAAGCACCTCGTAAGGACTGCTTGTTTCCTAACTCCATATATCCAAGTCCATTGGTAAGATCTCCAGTTCGGCATTCGGTACATTGCAAAACTAGAACAGCTCTATTTTCTCCAGCTCTCCATGTTATTTCAGTCAAGGCATCAATCAATGCATTTTTGGATTGCTGCCATGTTGGTCTTAATTGGTTGTTTCTTGTTAATTATGAATTACTTTACTGTTTTCATATTTAACAGGTGTTTGATAAGGATGGCTTGACAAGATGCCAGCAAACCACAAGGCCCACCTTTAGACTGAATCAAGCCATATTGTAATTCCGGCACACTTTGGAAATGGAATCCTTTTCCTTTCCATTCTGGAGAAAACCCTGGCTTGGGAGATTTTGGAAACAATATGTTAACCAACGACTTTTCAGTAATCAAACTAAATTTCGTTAGGACCACACTATGTGATACTGATGTTCTTGCTTGGAGCGTGATTTCGGTGTCTGATAAATCTAAATCATCAATGATTTCCACATCCTGCAAAACAGGTTTCTTGATTTCTGTTTTATAAGGTTGTTTTGTCAACAAATCTTTGGCGTTAAATTTGTTTGGCTGCGATTGCGGTACAATCATCTCTTGTTTTTCTTTGTCAGAATCTTTCTTTGTTTCTTTGACTTTGCCAGTCTTGCATGTGATGTAGTCAACAAGAACTTGTAGTTGAGTTTCGTATGGCTTTTCTAGATTAAATTCTATTACCTCTTAATTTATTCTTTGCGATTTGCTTTGAAATTCCAAGATATTTGGCTAGTTCTTTTCTACTTGAGACTGTAGTTTTATGGTAGTCTGTGTCAAACAATTCCGCCTCTGATTTGAATGCTTCAAGAGTATTTTTGAATCCTCCTGCAGATAAGAATTCTCTGATTAATGAAATACAAAGGGTATTTACAGATGGTGTGTCGACCATGAAAAATTTAGACTGTGACGCGTTCATAGATGAGTTTCAGATGAACACTCGTAAATTAAATGTCATGCTATCGTTGCGTACAACTAAATCTTTGGTTTCTAAGAGAAACTAGCATTTCTTTATCACCAATTACTTCGGACAGATGCCTTTAGAAGAATGATATACAAACAGATTGCCATTATGTCAAAGAGAGCAAATATTGAATTTTCGTTAGGTGCTTTGTAGCCTTTGAGAAAGGTAGAGGTTGCTCTCTCGCCAATTACAACTTATCTTGTGGCTGATTTCAAATCATTCAAGTCCAATTTATATTAATTTGAAAGACGAAATCAGTGTGTACCACTGGGAATCTGTTATTTCAACAGCTGTCTGTTTTTAAACTTTGAAAAAAATGGAAATTGTGATCTCACAATTTTTAGATTATATATCTGAAAAAGAACTAGTAGAATCTAGAAAGAGGGTGAAGAAGGATAATCTTGTTTTAAGAGGTTGATGGGATTAACAGTAGAATTCCTGTGCACCTCAAAACTTGCAATTGATATTGAATCTTGTCCATTTGTTATCCAGTTTTCCAAAAAATCCCAGTCCAGTATTTATTTAGGAGATTTAGAATTTATAACAGATTTTGATATTGTCAGAGATGTGTCATTGGAAATGCCTTTGCGGATTACCTTTGAAAATAACAATTTGTATCTATTCGAATATGATAACGGACGATTCGACGACGAATCTATGGAGCTTGTAAACTATGGTTATATCGACTTCAAAGACAACCCGCTCTTAAATGTATTTGAGGAAATGATGCACCATCAAAAATCTTTTGCGATAGATGCAGATATCACTATTACCCAATATAAATTGAAAATCACTCTTGCGATCAGGATTGACCTTTCAGAAACAGTATATAAAGATCGTTTGGCAATATTTTCAAAAATATTGCCAACGTTTTTATGTTGGGAAGATGCTGCAACCAATCCACTCTTGAATACAATAATTGGGAAATTACCTTACCATACTCCATTGGAATTACTTCAGCCTCAAAAATTAGTTGCAGAGTTGCTTAAATTTCAGAGACTGTCCCTTGAATGGATGTTATCTAGGGAAGGAGTGCAAATTATAGACCAGCAATCCAGAGTCAAATCGGCAGCAAAGTCTCCAAATCTTATTTCGGAGCAGTTATTTGCGGATGGGCTCAAATATATCAACTGGAAAAACTTTACAATCTCTGATGAAATAGATAATTCATCTTTGAATTGTATTCAAGGCGGATTGCTATGCGATGAAATGGGGCTTGGGAAAACATTAATGGTATTAGCGCTAATATTACTCAATCCATTACAGGATTCATTCGCCTTTGAATATTTTAATCCCAAACTGATCAATTGCGGTGCTACTCTGATTATCACTCCTATTTCCATTCTGGCACAGTGGAGGCTGGAGATTGAAACAAATGCTCCTCATTTAAAAGTATTTTTATTTGAAGGGCAAGATATAAAAGCTGCAACACTCGCGACATATGACATAGTTTTGTGTACGTATACCCATCTTCAAAGGGAGTTGTATGCAGCATTACCAGGAAGAGAGAAATCTACAAGACGAGAAACGGTTTACGAAAAAAGAACATCTCCGTTTGTTCTGATCAATTGGTGGAGAGTGGTATTGGACGAAGCACAACTGGTTCAAGGGAAAAACAAAACGCTTGGTAGTTAAACTGAATAACCTAGAAATGGCGCTAATGATACCTAGAGTACACCCTTGGGCTGTCACTGGGACTCCCGCAGCAAGAAGGGGAAATTTGATGGATATTTTGCAATCGCTCAATTTTATCCAGGCAAATGAACTATATGATAACCTGGATAGTTTGTCCTATGTACCACAAGATATCCTAAAGAATATTTTGTCCTCTGTTGTTCGAAGAAATATGAAGAAAGATGTGGAAGATGAATTGGTTATTCCTAATCAGCACAATAATATTATCAAACTCAGTTATACCCCAATTGAGTTTCAATACTATAGTGATTTGGTCGACGAAGCATTGGCAGATATTGGACCAGAACCTCCCTGTTTGCTGGGCGAACCTTCAAAGTCTGAATTAGTGAGATATGAATCCAAAATTTCCAAAAGGTTGGAGAGAATGAGACACTGGCTGTTGAGATTGCGTCAAACTTGGTAACTCACTTTAATTGTAGTTGTCACCCTCAAGTTTCAGCCGAAAATCGAAAAGCTCTTGGTGGGAGACTACAAAACATTGGTGAAGTGTTGGAAATCTTGATTGAAAGATCATATTCGACAATAATCAGGTTCCAAAGACTAAAAATTCTTAATTATGTCGAGCAGGCCCAAATATTAGAGTAGTTTTTCTTAATGTTAGACAGCAAAAGAATTATGACGAGCCTATAGAAATTCTAAAAGAGAAAGTTGAATATATCGATGATAAGCTACAGGAATTTAAAAGGCAGTATGTAAATTTCGAAAAGTTTGAAAAAGACAAAAAAGTAGATGAAGTAACATACAATGAGGATGAAGAAGACTCTCCAAATCTGCTAGTGAAAATTACCAACCGAATGCGTATTTGGAAGGCCATGAAACACAAAGTATTCTTTTATATAGCCTCAATTTACAATGTGAAAAGCAGAGACGACGAAAATGATGCTGAATCCAAAGAAAATGAAACTTTGTACTATGAATATGCCTCAAAAATTAGAGAAGATTTACTTTCAGAGTTGGTAGATGATGTGGTCAAAGGATCAAGAAATTTAGACACAATTTTTAAAAAGCATTCCAACTTTATGAAAAATAATGAAATGGAAATATTAGATCTTAGTGGAGGTTTCTCCACTGAACGCATTTTCAGTGCTTTTGAAAAAGTTGAAAATGTAATGGAAAAGCAGTGGAAGAATATTGTAGAATGGAGAAATAGACTTCGATCGCTATTGACTTCCCCGCTAGAAGCCAGCAGTGATGAAAAAGACACCGATAAAGATGGTCCTACTGGTACAGAATATGAATACAGCATTATGGTTCAGGATACTGCCACTAAATATTTGGATTCTTTTATTTCCATCTTGCAGGATCGCAGGTTTACTTTGACTGGAGTAAAACAAGCATTTCCGCTGGGAGGAGCAGACAGCGAACTAGAAAAGAAGCTGCTGAATGAAAGAAAAGGCTTGGTTAACTATAATGGAGATAATTATAAGAGCTTGATTCAAAAACTTAATTCAGTATTGCGAAAAACTCATCTTCCAAATGCCGAACTTGAATTGGCAAAAATGGCACTATCCCATACGACTAAACAATTTGAAAGACAAATCAAAATTTTGGCAAGCCTGGAACAAGAAATTTCACTATTCAGACATTTATTCAACTGTAGAGTTAAATATTATGCGCAATTAAACAAGCTTTCAGATGATGTTACTGTAACACAATTTTTTGATCCCTTACCTATTGAAATGCAGAATTTAAAGAATGAGGAGGCAGACCTTCAGCGAAAAATTGTTATGGAAGAAGGTAGAATGCGTTATTTAATTGCACTTTCGCGTGATACAGACAAAGCAGATGAAGAAACTCAATGTGCAACTTGTCAGTCTAATTTTGCTAGCGGCGTACTAACTCCATGTGGTCACTTTGCATGTCAAGGTAATTATCTAGTAATTTAGATTGCACAAAAGCTTGGCTAATCCCAAAACGAAAATGTGCTCTTTGCACTCAACACTTTCACCCAACTGAACTTCAAAGAGTGTCCTTCAATAGAAAAAGAATTGTAAATAGTGTTCCAACTTATTCTGATCAACTGCTTGAAAAAATCCAAAACATTCCAATTAAAGGGTCGAACGGTGTAAAATTTGACTCTATCCTCAAGCATATTTTGATGATCAAAGAAGAAAGTCCAATGGTAAAGATCATTTGTTTTTCACAATGGAAAGAGGTTTTGGAGATCTTTGCCAACGCGCTACAACAAAATGGCATTGGACATATTTCCCTTGAGGGTAAAGGATGGGACCCAGTGCAGGGGAAAAAGTCTAATTTCATGAAGCGAAAAGGAAATTCGGTTATCGAATTCCAAACTAATCCAAATGTGACCGTATTCATGCTGAATGCCAAGTCGCAATCATCTGGATTAACACTAGTTTCTGCAACTCATATTTTTCTAATTGAGCCAGTTCTTCAAAAGGGTGTAATTCAGCAAGGTATTTTGTAGCTAAATTAGCCATCAATAGAGTTCACCGCATTGGACAAGAAAAAGAGACATTTGTATGGCAATATGTCATTCAAGATACTGTAGAAGAAACGGTGAGCCAACTTCAAACTGATGAAGACGGGAAAGAGGAACACATTCGAAAGGAAGTGCTTCCACAATTCTTCCAAAGAGAATCTTATTAATAATACTGTAATTTCTTGTAGTTTTTAATCTTCAACTTTTTTAAGAGTAACTTTGACAAATATTTTTCAATGAAAATTTCTCAAAAGACAAAATCGAGACTTTCAATAGGAATACCCATCATAGCAACCGCTGTCTTTGGCTCTTACTTTTTACAGTTCCTTTTTGAAACCAAGTATAAAGTGCAGGACATAAACAAGCAGGAAATTGATACTATGGAGCATGCAAGTATTAAAAAAAAGAGAGAGAAAATCAACCTTCAAAAAGTGTATTTTGAGTTGTACAAGGATGGCGAGAAGGATTGGGATTACAAGCGATTGCCCCGTCCACCTGGACAAGAATGAATAAATTATGTATAGAATATGATTCAATTTATCCACACCGCCTCTGTGTTTCTGCCCTAATAAGCGAGTTCAACTGCTTCATTGTGTTGATCAAGCGTGAGCTCCAACTGTTGCTTTCGGCTGCTAAAGAGTCTGTGGAAGTGTTGCTTCATACTCAGTCCAGCTATAACAGTCAAATAATCCCCTTATAATACCGCCAATAGAAAGTTGTCAATATTTACTGGTGCGGTGATGATATTCCAATTGAAAATCTTTACATTTTAGGTTTGCATTTCGATCTCCAATCATGAATGTAAAAAAGCGAGAGTGGACCTTGAAACCAAATGAAGAATTCAGATTTGAAGTAGAACCAAAGCAAACTTTGATTGTAAAACTTACAGAGGGAAAGGCTGAGCTATTCGGAACCGAATTAGCTGTGGATTATGAATACCAATTTCAAGGGAAAAAACTAGGTATATTTACTTGGCATGGATGTAAATTGGAAACTAGTGGGCCTGTTATTTCGGAATATATTGGAAGCGAAACAATGATGAATGAACATTTGAATTTACACTTTGCCTTGGAAAATCTAAGAAGCACTGCAAAGAAGGAGAACAATAATGGTCCCAGAGTAATGATTGTTGGCTCAAGCGATACAGGTAAAACAACTCTTGCCAAAACATTAATAAATTATGCTGCTAGGCAACAACGGTCATCTATTTTATGCGATATCGACCCTAAATCTGGGTTAATTTCATTACCAGGCACCATATCCTGCATGGTTATCAACAGACCAATTGATGTAGAGGAAGAGCTAAACGCGAATATCTACAAGACTAGTCCCATCTCATACTATTATGGATCGAATATTTTTGACAAACAAGAGTTTTATCTTTTGCTAGTAAACAATCTCAAAGATTCAATTGAGAAGAAGCTCGCTAACGATGAAAAAATTAGAAGCGATGGTATCATTGTTGACACACCGTGCGAGTTTGTTGAGCAGCAAGGGATAGAGATTCTTAAGGAAACGATAGATTTATTAAACAGTAATTTTGGGATAACCATAGTCGACTGTGTGATAGTAATTGGAAATGAACGTATTTCTAGCATTTTGTCTCAAGCAGGAAAGAATGTTATTAAACTGCAAAAATCTGGAGGAGTAAGAATGTTGTTAATGTAGATTGCCTCAAGAGACAAGAACTGGCACAGGCAAATCCAATCAAAGAGAATCAAAGAATACTTTTATGGTAAAGACCTGACTCCGTTTTCCCAAACAGTTTCCTTCAACGATATCATTGTCCGCCAAATCAAGAAAGGAATGTTGGCTCCCTCCAGTGCTCTCCCTATTGGAATGGAAACGAACCCAAATTCAATCAACTTTGTAAAAATAGAAACCAGTGAAATTCTTTTACATTCCATACTTGTAGTTAGTTTTGTACCTCTTCCAGGTACCGACGAAGAAGGCAATATCAAGCTCTATACGCCAGAAGAAGAAACGGATCTTTTGAAAAAGAGTAATGTCTGCGGTTATGTTTACATTTCGGAAGTTGATGAAGTTAAAAGGAAAATGACTGTGCTTGGTCCCAATCCCGGCAGGTTACCAAAGACATTTTTCATTATGGGAGAGCTGAAATGGCTCGATTCTTAATAAAAACATTGATATTCAGTGCTTGCATCTTGTGTAATTCACTATAGCGAGTTTGTGAGTGAGTAAATTTTGTCCGAAGCAAAATGACATCTGAAATTGAAGTCAAAGAATTCAATGGTTTCGTTTACAAGAGGAAAAAAATACCGAAAGTAGAATCCGTGGAGGATGAACCATCAATAAACGAATCTATTCAGGAAGAGTCTATTCAGGAAAAGTCTATTCAAGAAGAGTCTGCTGTTGAACCATCGGTGGAGTCAATCCAAGCAAAAGTATCTTTCCAAGCAGAGTCAGAATTTTTGGATACCGTTGTATTGGATGACAGTATAGATATGTCTAGTATCTTGGAACAGGATATTTTACCAGATATCGAGTCAATCTTGATGAAACCAAAAAGAAAGCGATCATCAATCTACAGCAAGCCAAGTATCTATATTTAATATAGGTATTCCGGAATCAGTTGATCCATCAAATTATCATAAACTAATCAATCCGGATTTGCCAGAACTTGTAAAATTGAAACAACTATTCACTTGGTTAATCAAAGCTAAATCTAAATCATTTCCAAATCCAGTTAATTTCAATCCTAATTCCACTGACCCGATTATTAAGGCAGTGCAGCAAGATTTACTTGGGTTTGAATTTGATTTCAAAAATGTAAGTTTGATTAACCTAGGAACCAAAGGGACTGAAACCAAATCCTAAAAATGAAGAGCTGAGAGATCGTATTATGCTATTCAAGAATCAAATTGAGCGTTATGATCAAGAGATTAATGACTGGAACAATCTTTTAGATCACTATACAAACTTGAACGCTGAGCAAAAGCAGCAATCGCAACAAGTATTCCACGAACAAGACTTGAAGGTAAATTTTTCTAATTCAGTTGTTTATCAATACAGACCTGGATCTTTACAAGCCGGCAATTGATGATAGCTTCAAAAAACAGTACTACAATGACTTGCATGATTTGCACATGTTGAAAACCAAATCCAAAACAGTAATGAAACAACTGGATGATATTAAGCGACAATTGTTGAAGAGTGACGAAAAAGTAGACGCTAAAGATGTTTTGCGCTTGTTATCCGTCTAATATAATTTTTGATCGAACCTGTATTTATAACTTGTAGTAATCACGAATGCTAGACTCGGAAAACATCAATTGCCCAGAATCAAAGATTGATCTTCTGGTTGGTTGATTGCTTCAAAATTTCCACATGTAATGCAATTAGAACTTGGATTTGGTAAAATATAAATTATTTATTCATCAAGTTTCTTAAAATCATCCTGTTGAGTCTTGTACATAGTGTACCCGTAAATCAGGCCAACAAATCCAATAATCACTAAATTAGCAAAATTTACCTCCGCCAACTTGAAGATTCTTTGTTCTGTAAGGGCGAAGTAACATGCGCTTGTAGTGCTGTTGTTGTTCGTGCGTCATTTTGCTGAATTGCTCTTCACTGATTTTCAGTTGGGACATTTTTTAATTTCAAACTTTTTTGAAAATGTAAATTTGACTCAAGAAACCAAACTGCGATATTTATGCGAGTCAGAGTCGGACTGCCATGCAAATACTGTTCAAATATTGTCGGAAATTTTATTTAGACTATTTGAGTTTATGGTCAGCACCTCCGTTATCAATAGCTTCCATTTCTGCCAAACTGAATGTAATAGGTTGGAATCGCTTTGGGAGTTGATCTAATGATTCGTATTGAATAGTCCTAGTTCCATTTTTAGTTGTCACTGATTGTGGTTGCGTAGGAGGAAGCACAGTCTGGCCACTACTTTGCCAAAGTAACTTTCTTGGTCCCAAGAATTTAATTAGAGGTGTACGATGAGATTTTAATTCAATTTTAGCAGCTGGCTTCACCGTTTCCACCTTTACTGGCTCTGGCTTAGTTTCAGCTTTAACAGGTTCTGGTTGACTCTGTGGTTTATCGCTTTGCTCTGCTGCTTTATCTGTGTCAATCTTGAATAATTGTCCTCCAACGGATACAGTGTCACCTTCCGCACTAAATAATTCCAACAAAACACCCGACTCTGGAGAATTTACTTGTACATCAATCTGCGTTAATGAAAATCACCTTGTCGGTTTCTATAGTAGCAATTTGCTCATCCCTATTAACAAAATCCCCGATTTTCTTGTGCCATTGAGTTAATGTACCTTCGGTAATTGACTCTCCCATTTGCGGAGTGTTAATAATTTTAGCGGCTTTGTTATTAATAATTACCTCTTGCTAGTATTGTTGAACTGAAAAACCTTCTCATTCTGATTTCAGATTCAAGTTTTTTTACGAGGTTGAACTGCGGTAAATTACAAGGACAAATCAAGATACTCTGCAATCCCGTAGACTAAATCGCATTGCGTGAACGTAACCCCATCCATTATAACGTGAGGATTTTGAATAGTGCCAATGTAAGAGATTTATTTATCCTTAATCTGAAGTTGAATATTAATCCGCTTGCAACTCAGGTTTGAAATCTACTCTATGGTTTATCCACCATTTTATTGTGGCTCCTGTTGTGTGTTTGCATTTTGCCTTTTTTCAATAGATGACTACCATTGATCCTACAATACAATCAACAGATGGAACTTATCAGCTGAGGGATATAATAACATTAGACGGCTCGACAGAGTTTCACCCTCTAATAGGTAACCTTGAATAACCCAGGAACCCGCATCTGTATGGCATCGATTAAATCAGAATCTACGACTTCACCTTCAGTAGAGAAACAACCATCTTCAAAATTTGTTGAATTACCTACAGAACCAGATAAATTCTCTTTTCTAAAATCCAAAAACAAAAACAAGCCGACAAACGTAGTAAAGACTAATTCTGCCTTTGTATCAAAAATAGTGGCTAATGAACAGATTGCTAAAATCATTTCGCAAAAGAATGAAGCGTTTTATTTGTTTTTCAATTCTGGGAGAGCGATTGTTTGGGTAGACTACCTGTGGAAGCTCCAAGCGCCGTTGTCCGTCTTGTACTTGAAGGATGCGTTTATAACTTGCCATGATGTCAATTTAGTTACTAGAGACACAATGAACTCTGTGGTAGGCCACACGACCGGAGATATTTTATGCTTTTGGCCGATATCTGGGAAATATATCAGGTTAAACCGCGGAGGAATTATACACAAGTGTGCGGTAACCTATATAAAATGGATACCTGGATCAGAAAATTTGTTTATAGCTGGATTTGATGATGGCAGCATGATGATATTTGATAAAGACATGGAAGATCAAAACTATCCTATTCCTGCTTGTAATGAAGAGTATCTGATCAGACCAGCACCTAAAGGATCAAAAAGCAACCCTAGGATATACTGGAAAGTGAGTAAGAAAAGCATCACATGTATATCTTTTTCGCCAGACATGGTTCACTTTGCAGTAACTTCCATGGATGGGACATTAAAAATATTCAATCTGCAGACAGAAAAGTATTTTTATATTTACGTAGATTGCTAGATGTGTACAGATCATTTTTTGGAGGTTTCACTTGTGTAAGCTGGTCTCCAGATGGAAGATTTATTGTCGCTGGTAGCCAGGATGATTTGATGAGTATATATGCATTTAAAGGGAGACTTTTGGGAAGGTGCCAAGGCCATTTTTCTTGGGTATAACTGCAACTAATATAGCCTACTGCTGTCGCGTTCGATGAATGGAAATGCACTGAGAAACACTTTAGGTTTGCCAGTGTTGGCGAAGATACGCGAATCTTGTTTTGGGATTTCTCTAGTAGTATGTTTCAAAGGAAACAAGTATCCCGAGCCAAGTCTTACACTGAGATTGTTCGAAATGATGAGGTGAACTATCACACTACACCACCAAAGGCAAATATCCCGTTAATAGAACCTGTTGCGGTAAATATTTACTAATAAGGGAAAATCTATAGGTAGTGTTCCTTTGAGCAGCATTCTCTTTAGGGAGGATGGTGTAGTCATAGCAGATAAGCTTGGTGCAGTCTATGCCTGGACACGACCCACATCGCAATAAAATTATTCATGCTTTATATTCCGCCAATGAATGAGGATTGATTCATCTCAGACAAATCCACAAAACCGAAAATTTTTTCTTGCGCAAAATGGCAACCCAAATCTGCTGTAAGTTTCTATTTAACGAGTCCTCTCCAATAGCGGTCTAAATATTTTGAATTCTTCCGATCAATTCAAAGCCAATACACTTCAATTGTAAATATACGGTAATCATAGCGAAAAAGATCCAAAGAACTTTAAATATTCACCAAACGGAAATTTCCTGGTGGTGATACTGAACGCAAGTGTTCAGGTCTATGCGGCTAGACCAAGTCTTTCACTAGTACAAGAATTAGAGGTTACAAACATTATTGATTTCTCATTTTCGCCAAAAGATAATTATCTCTCAATTTTAACCCGCTATGGTAACTAATATCTTATGCAAGTGAAACCTAAAGGAGAAGAAGAGCAGCATAAAAATATGACTGTGTGGGATTTGAGGACAGGAGAATCCGTTTTGTCATTTACCCAAAAAGTACCTGACGGATGGTATTTTTGAACTTATGATAGGAATGTTGAATGGACGGAAGATGAATCGTTTTGTGCCAAACTGTTCGCTCAGGAGTTGCGCATCTACGACGCAAAGAAATTTGCCAAAGGTCCTTGCCAAAAAGTAAAATTTGAAAACATTTCTTCATTCAGTATATCTCCTGGTAAGAGACCAATTGTTGCCGCATTCTTTCCAGAAAAGAAAGGTAGTCCGGGCGCCTGCAGATTGTACGATTTAACCAACTTAAATACTCCATTATCTCAAAAGTCATTCTATCGTGCAGACACTGTTACTTTTCACTGGAACTCACTTGGTACGAATGTGTTGGTAATAATGGATTAATTCAGATTTTTACCCATACCGATGTTGACAAAACCGGTCAATCTTACTATGGGGAAACCAGTTTGTACTATTTGTCTATTACTGGAAACTTTGACTGCAGAGTTGAATTTGGTGCATTATATTTAATTTAGATCACCCTGGGCCGATTCACGATGTTGCATGGTCTCCAAACGCAAAAGAGTTTATTGTTACATATGGCACCATGCCTTCCAAAACTACCCTATTTGATCATAGAGCATCACCAATATATCATTTGGAAAAAGCTCCCAGAAACACTGTCAAATATTCACCTACCGGCCGTTTCTTTTTTGTTGCAGGATTTGGAAATTTGGCGGGTGATATGGACGTATACGAGAGAAAGTCTTTCAAAAAAGTTGCAAGTATTGCTGCCAGCAATTCATCAGCGTGTGAATGGAGTCCTGACGGGCGTCATATTATGACTACTATCCTTTACAGGCGTCTGAAAGTCGATAATGGTTTAAAGATTTGGCACTACAGTGGTGTATTAACCCATGAGGTTGAAGCAAAAGAAATGTACTTGGTCGCTTGGAGACCAGAGTTGGCAAGTCTGTGGCCAGAACGCAATGCACACTCTCCAGTTCCTCAGGGGGTTAAACCTCCTGCCCCAGGTACCTTTTGAATTAATGTAGCGAAACCTGTCGGTAAATACATCCCTCCTGGTGCGAGAAACTCGGCAAAAACAGCTAGCCTTTATGTAAATATTCATTCACCATAGAACCGCGATGAAATCGACAAGGGAGTCTCTCCAAGCTCACCTGGTTTAAGTCGAGGAAGGTCCATTCCTGGATTGAACAAACCTCAATCTGCAAAGCAAAAACCTCAACAACAACCTGCACAACCACAGCCAGCTGCAAACCCCAGACAAGTTGAACTTGAAAAAAAGGTTAAAAACATAAATAAGAAGTTGAAGCAAATTGAAGAATTAAAAGTAAAGAGGGATTCAGGTGCCAAAATGGAATTGACCCAATTGTCCAAAATTGAAACTGAATCAGCTTTACAGAAGGAATTAAATGAACTATTAGCAGAGTTGAAGATTTAGATATAAATATATGTATTTCTTATTCCTTTAATATTTTATATTGAAATTACAATTCAGTCAAGTCCATAGAGTTGTTGGAATACGTCTCATCATCATTAGCATCGTCGATTCCAATATTGAAAGAAGATGTATAACGCGCAAGGATTTCAATTACGTTCGTCTTCAACCTCTCCAAAATTGCATGATTGTCAGTATTTCCGTCTTGAAGGCTGTCCAAAGTATCTAGTACATTGTCAAGATAAGTAGTGGATTGCTCTTGGTCAATATATTCGCTATCATTTGAATTTTCAGATAAATCATCTTCAAAATCACCAAAATTTAGTCGTTCCTCTTCATCTCTAATGCTAGAATACAAGTCATCCAAATAGCCACCTTGATGCACTGGAGAATTAAAGGATTCGCCAATATTTTGATGCTGGCCTTCTGAGCTTTGATCAGATCTGGAAGATAGAAATAAAGGTCTAATTAATGAATTTGAAAAAGCCAGCGCTTGTTGGTCAAACGGGTCGGATACCGTATCATCATACAGAGCGCCTGTAGATGGAACTTCTTCATTAGAGGAGTAGCAATTATCCATGAGGGCATTAGGCGATTGAATTTCGTCTTCCCTAGTTTGATTCCTCAACATTCTTGGAGATGATAAGTGGTATTTTTGAATACAAGTTTTGGGTTTTGCAATATCCTTGAATTGGTGATCAGGCTCCGATGATTCTAGAGGAAGAGAACTACAGCTTTTCATTAGATATTCTAGGTCCAAGAACTTTTGTTTCCAAGAAGTTGGGCGGACATTAAATTGTATAGTCACACTTGAACTGTTTTGAAACATTTTATCTACATCTGCTACCTCTCCGATTTCAATGTAGGTGTATCTACTTTGTTTATCAAATACATATGCAACTTGGTTGGAAACAGCTACTACAGCCGGATCGCCATATTTCTAACTTAGTTCAAACTTACCATTTCTATGAAGAATTGATACTCTGCATCGAGATCTCTTTGGGTTAGCAGTTCCACAAAGGCAGTTAAAATCCCACCATCAATTCTAAAATTGACTCTCCAATCTAATCCGGATATAGAAAATGTAGGGCTGAAACAGTAATGTAGACTTTGATAATCACAAATTTCAAATTCACGATGTTCGAAGGGTGGTATGTGTTCCGTTTCAATATTAATATCAAGGTTGGGAATTTGGGGCTGATACGTTAGTGTTGGATGTCGGTTGATCAACGAGACAATCTTGTCCGAGTTTTTGATTATATGGATGGGAGAAGCATTTGTTATTTTACTCTCCAAAGTCCTAATGGTATTTTCAAGCTTTTGGGACTCTGATTTGATTCTGCGTTCGCAAACTCGATAAGCATGCAACTACCTTTAAATGGTGCGGACAATTCCTTTACTTTCAAAGTTATGCGTTTTTCCGATTCCTTAAATATCCGTCGCTGTTCATTTATCGTATCCTGCCCGCTCTTGGCTATTGATTGAACCGCTGTTTGGGTGAATTCTATAATCTCACTGTATTGCGCCGATCTGCTTTCCAATACCGACATTTGGTCATTCAAATTTTTGAGGCTCTCGTGATAAAGAGATTGTATTCGTTCAAGATGATGTTCCCGATGCTACTATTAAAAGAATTTACAGTAGTCTCGAAGGCGACGCAGTCCGAACAGAGTCCGTCGCTACAATCTCTGCAAAAATAGATCATCAATTCATTATGAGTATCGCAATAATCTTGAGCAGCGGTCTTGTTTTCCTTTTCAAGTGATCCAGACAATTGAGAAACTAGATCGTTCATGAACCTAAACGGAACGAGCTGTTTCGACTGCACAAAAGATCTACAATGGGGACATTTGTTCTTGCCATTTATCCATTTCTAAATTTAAAAATCACTGTACGTCGATACATGTTTTACATCCGACTAGGTTAGAAAAGGAATACTTTTGGAACAGCAAGGTAAGAGAAGCGGTGAATCTAAAGAATCGTAACAGATAAAGCACTTGAATCTGAGTTAGATAATTGTTTACAGCTCCCTGATTGTTTCTGGAAGAGCTTCAACTTTGTCGCGCATGTTTTGTTTTCACAAAAAATCAAAAGCCACTTTGACAAACAAACACCAAATTGCTTTCCCCTTTAGAATGAAATTAGAGGGATTGGCAGTATTAACACTAATATCTTTAATGATGGGAGTCGGGTCGTTCTTGGCTGGAAATATTCCCATCACCTTTCATTTAAATGAAGACAAATTAATTTTAGTTTCAACATTTGGAGCAGGATTATTGTTGGGTGCAGCATTTCTTGTAATTATACCGGAAGGAGTTGAAACAGTATATAATAGCGAAGCAAAGTTGGAAGCGATCCCAAAAGCGGTGCCAGACGGAGAAAATCATAACGCAGTGGATGTAGCTCACGATGTTGGATTGTCACTTATTTTTGGATTTTTATTTATGTTTTTAATTGACCAGGCTTCAAATACCCATCCATCATCTCATCAGCCACTGTCTATTTCACTATCAGACTTGCGAGATCACGGAGAGCTTACTCGAGCGTCGTCTCCAACAACTAGCACAATTGGATTAGTTATACACTCGGCAGCAGATGGTATTGCACTTGGAGCGAGTTTTCTGACTGGTTATTGAAGTTAATTTTAGAAGAATCAAATTTGCAAATGGTAGTTTTTGTTGCGATTATGTTGCACAAGACCCCAGCGGCATTCGGTCTTGCGACCCATTTGCTCCAAAAGGGTTTAAATAGGTTTGAGATACAAAAGCATCTCGTAATATTCTCTGGTGCGGCACCACTAGGTGCTATACTGACTTTTTTGTTGCTAAACATTGTAGGTTCTGGGGACCCTTTGGTAATTCAATACAGAACTGGCCTTGTACTTTTATTTTCTGGTGGAACATTTCTGTATGTCGCTGCTGTCCACATACTACCCGAAATTTATCAGGGAGGCAACAAAACGGACATTGATAGCCCGCGGCCTTCCCACAATCATGATAGCCGCCTTTCTGTTGCGCAAATAATATGTTTTGTTGTTGGGATGTTTACACCATATTTCCTCTCATTTAAAGTATAATCTTATTCTCACCTTAGCATGAGCATTAGCTTTTAATTAAATAAAACAACATGAAACTAATTAGCAATTCTCTGTAGCCTAAAAGGATTGAGGTCCCGAGTCAAAGTTGACCGTTGCTTCTGTGGCTTGCTCTGTGTCTACTTTCGGAAGATGCCTTTTGCTTTTTACCTCACAAATGTCGAATGGTAAAGAAAACGAAGATAGAATTGCATTTCTGAAGGAGCAATTGGCATCACAAAAAAGAATCAATTCTCAAATTGAAGAAATCAATTACTGGAAGGACAGGCTAGATCAACAAACAGAAATTTCTTCGAAATTAAGCCATCAACTTGATATTTTACAAAAGGAAAATTACAACTTGAAGAGAGAACTATTGTACTACAAGAATTCCGGGAAGGATGTAGGTCCTCCTCCAAGCACTCCGGCTTTGCATCCAAACCTCAAAAGGAAGAATTCAGTGCCGTATTATGACAATCGAATGATGGACAATAGAGCTGCTCCTTACAAGGAAAAGGTCGTTAATCAAGAAAACAGTATTTACCGCTAACAATAGTTTTGCCGCCGATTTACAATAAATCCGAAGAAAACAAGCGTCTACCTTTCCCTAGGGATCTGCTGCAAGATAGTAGTCAAGAAGCTAAAATGCTTTTGATGCTTCAGAAGCCTAGAACTTCCATTTCTCAAAGTAAGCCTTTGATGGACCCAAAGGATAGTCAACCGCTTCCAAAACATCAGCCACATGCGGACATTCAGTACCGACCAGCTAATTATCCTCCTAATTATCAAATGCAAAGACCTCCTCACCCTAGACCTCCTTTAGACCGACCTTTAGATAGACCTAATCCTAATTTGCCTGAGCGGCCTCCAATGGATTTTAAACCCTTTCAGTTCAACGACAAAGCCCAACGGCAAGGTAAAGCATGAAATTAATTCAAGGGGCTGAAGAAGAAAACTCCAACTCTGAAAATGACGATAAGAATAGGCAATTTGTAATTTATAATGCTGCTCAGCAACCAAAAAAGAAAATCAAGCTCACCGACGACAGAATACTCCCTGAAAGAAAATGTGATGACTGCCAGTCAAGCAATGCCTTTGGGTTTTGGGTAAAGGACCACAATACTCCTAATGGTGTCATTTGCCAAAAATGTTACTACAAGAGAATTAACAAGCCTATCGACTTTTTGATTGGAAATATTCAACAAAAGCTTTGTCCTGATTGTCTATCACTTAAAGATAATGGTATTCGTGCCCCAGAAAATTGTCCAAAATGCGCAAAGGAAAATGAAAACAAGACTAATCTTTGCAATGCTTGTAAATCCGTCAGCAAAAACGGAATTTGGTATCGAGACACCCATGTTCCTGGCGAGTTTGTATGTCATACTTGTCACCATGAGCGGCATAAAATCAAGATTGACACTCTTCCTGATGGTAACTTGATTCATCGAACATGTGCTGCTTGCGCTGCCCCAAAGTCTTCAAGTTGGTATAGGGACTCGAACATTTCTGGTGCTTATATATGTAAACAGTGTTACAATCAAAGATATCAAGCAAGAACGGATAACAATGATGGGAAGGGAAAGACATGTAAGAATTCAACTAATTTTAGGCGGCACATGCCATGCAACACAATCTTCCACCTGGATCAGAGACCCCATTCGCCCGGGCTTGCATCTCTGCAAGAAATGCTACAACCAGATGGATCAAAGACGCCTTGTAAAAGAGCCGATTGATAAACAATGTGCAAACTGCTCCACTGTTCATTCTCAAAAATGGTATAAAGATCCTGTTCTAAACGGTGCATATAACTGCGAAAAGTGCGCAACAATGAAAGGATAAAAGTTGTACCTATTTGAAAATAAATCTGTATTTCTAGGAATTTTTGTGCTCAGATATTTTTCCAATATTTTTCCCAAATGAATGTGGGATGGAAACTGCTCAAAGGAAAACAATCCTACGGCAAAATACTTGAATTACAAGAGTACCTGGTAAAAAGTAGAAAGACAAATACATTTCTTTTATTGGAGCATTCGCCTACTTACACTGTAGGGCGGAGAATAAAGGAATACGATTCAAAAGACCTCATTGCACTAGGAGCAGATTTCTATTCTACCAAAAGAGGTGGTGAAATAACCTTCCATGGCCCTGGCCAACTAGTCGGCTACCCAATACTCAATCTGACTGAATTCAATCTTGGAGTAAGAGATTACATTTGTACAATACAAAATACGGTAATTGACACTTGCAAAGAGTTTGGAATTAAAGCAAAATCAACTGAGCATACCGGGATATGGATAGATGACAGAAAAATAGCTGCGATAGGAATTCAAGTCCAACGACATGTTACTAGTCATGGATTTGCATTGAACTGTAACACGGAGTTAAAGTGGTTTGAGCATATTATTCCATGCGGCTTGAAAGACAAATTTGTAACTTCAGTGTCAAAAGAAACAGGCAAGAATGTAGATGTTGAACAAGTTTTGCCGGTTCTGTTGGATTGTTTTGGAAAGAGATTCAAGTCAAAAGTAGTTCCATTAAGCGAGTTGAATTCAAGCTTGGATTCAGACATCGATAGTTACCTCAAATAAAGTAGAATTCTTGGGTGTATTTATTAGTATTTTGTCTGCAGCCTAGTATACTTGTCGCAGATTCAAGTTGACCCTGGTGTGGGATAAATAGTCTTCAAATAGTTCCCACTCTTTGTCTCCATTTGCTTTTAAATTCTCTGGTAGAGTGTCCTTTATCACTAAAGGGACTCCATGAAATGCACGCCTGCCTGGACCAGACATTATTACCATATCACCGCTCTTTAGTTTAAGAGCAATTGGCTTCTCTGATTTATCTTCCGTTCCAAATAAGAATACGCATTCTAACCCAAAAGAAAATGATAGTAGTGGTGCTTCCGTATTAATCTCCGATTTATCTTGGTGCGCTGTCAATGTATCTCCTGGTTGATAAAAGTTTATAATTCCAGCTTCTGGCTTCCATTTGCTTGCTGGATACCCAGTCAGCCCTTCCAAAGAATGGACAATTTCATTTGATATTTCAACTATTGATTGCGGAAATGGTGGGACTCTATCAAAATGGTACTCCTTAACGGACCAGTTATACTGGTGGCCAAGTGTGCACCATCTCAATCTCGGCAATACTTGTGTTATATTCTGATCATTGGTTGTTGACATTTTAGTGACTGGAGCATCAATAATAACATTCGTTTCTTTATCCAATATACTGACAAGCGGTTTCTTTTTAAGCTCCGCAGTAAGTTTACATGTTTCACAATTTTCTTCTACCTGTGCTTCTGTTTTTCTTGATGGAGGTGCATATCGGTCCGTTTGCACTTGTTCAAAATTCCTTTTTTTAACTGTTGGCTCAGCATTTTCAGAGTGCTTCCATTCTGCATATTCATTCCAGATACCATTTGGATTTAAATGGAAATGCGAATCTAAATTACACACATTGGGAGGACGAACCCACTCTTCCAACGATTCTTTTACAATAGATTTCTGCATTTCAAGAGGAATTGCGTCTGGTATGTAATATAATCCTGGGAACTCGTCAAATGCAATTGCTTTTAAAGTCCTATTAAATAACAGGATTTCATGAAAGTGTTTGTCTGCCAAATTCACCAACAAACTTTCGTCAAATTGTCCCTTACGCTTTACCTTTCTTTCTAGAATTCTGAATTCGGTAGTATTCTGCCAGACGTCTGAATCTGGAGGTGGAACGACGACTTTCTTTCTCCCCATTTAAAAATATTTTGTGAAAAAGTTTCGTTGCTCAATTTGAGTCATAGCAAATCTCAAGAGTCATTGTAATGGTGAGTAGTTTAAAGAGCATAGCATGATAGCCCTTTGGCATAAGGCAGAGCACCATATGCAATTGAGGAAATAATTTGGTTCAAGTTGTAATGTGAATCTACCGAGGCTCGGATTACTTGTCTGTACCTTGGATTAAGACCATCTAATAAAGTCTAATAGATAAGCGTGGGCCAAAAAAATAATTTCCTAATCGAAAAAGTGCAAATGCGAGACTACAATGTACGTTTTCACTAAAAGTAGGCTGCAATCCAAGCATTAAATTCCTTGCAATCAAATGCGGCAATCATAGAAGCAGTGAGGAAATCTGGAAAACTTCTCAATACCCTCTCAATTATGGAAATGAAAAACTATCTTCGCCGTATAGGTTACGATGTACTAGTCATTAACTATTAGTATCACATCTTGAACCAGCTGAATGTCATTCATGTTGCTGGAACAAAAGGAAAAGGTTCAACTTCAGCTTTTTGTGAATCCATTCTCCGCAAGCACAAAATCAACAAAAACGGAGATCTAGTTCCCATCAAAACCGGATTGTTCACTTCTCCGCACATAATGGAAGCTAGAGAAAGAATTCGCATCAATGGAAAGCCAATTTCAAAGGAATTATTCGCAAAGTATTTTTTCTCGGTTTGGGACAGATTGGAGGAAACTACACCAAAAATCGTTGATATTTATAATCCAGATAAACCTCATTACTTTAGATTCTTGACTTTGGTTTCTTTCCATACCTTTTTGGAGGAAAAAGTCGACACGGTAGTGTTGGAAGTCGGAGTTGGCGGTGAATATGACGCAACAAATGTGATAGAGCAGCCTGTAGTTTGTGGTATTACTTCTTTAGGAATGGATCACATTTCTTTACTCGGGGATACTATTGAAAAGATTGCCTGGCACAAAGCTGGGATTATCAAAGTAACGCTGGATTAATATTAGTCTCATCGTCCAGCATTCACTGTTCCTCAGCCAGGAGGTGCCGGAGAAGTGATTGAAGCTAGGGCAAAAGATGCGAATGCATCCAAATTTGTTTGTGCTAGTTGGGAAGAAATTGACCAACTAAAGAATTACAAATTAGGCTTAGCAGGAGATCATCAAAAGATAAATGCCAAACTTGCAATGATGCTTAGTGAGGCATGGATTGAAGCCAAGAGAGCCGAAGGTCTTGAAATCGTTGGCGATGAACAAACTATTCGTCAGGGACTTGCAGAAACCACATGGCCTGGTAGATGTCAAACTCATGTTTCCGCAAAGTATCCAAATGCCACCTGGTATTTAGATGGCGCTCATACTCCTGAATCTCTGGATGTACCAATGATTTAACATTTAGGTATGTGGCGAATGGTTCACAAAGACTATAAGGCAAACTTCAAACAGATCATTGATATTCAATTGTACTCATGGTCGCACTGGAAAAGATCTGTTCCCAGCTTTGTTGAAAAGATTTAAAAACATTTCGTTTGATAAAGTAGTCTTTACCACCAACGATCCTTGGAAAGATCCAAGCGCACACTCTGGTGGTGATTTGATCAACAATATGACTGAGCCGGATTTGGTTCTGAAAGCTCAACACGATCTTAAGGACATATGGCTTACTCTCGCGAAAGAATATGGAGTAGAATCAAAAGAAGTTTTGGTTGTTGGCAGTTGTGAGGAAGCCATTGGAAAGGCGTATTCCGAAAACTCAGAAGTTTTGATTACCGGCAGTTTGCATTTAGTCGGAAGTTGCTTGACCGCTTTTGGTGCGAATGTGGAATAAATTGATTTTTGGTGTATTAATAATTTTGACTGAAAAAGGAATCTTGAACTCTGATGGATGGCGGGGAAACAATAGATTTAAAAAAATACAAGGCGCCAACAATTTTTGTGGTCTTTGGAATGGCATTACTCAGTCCGTGGAATACTTGGATTCAGCTAACAGAGTTCTTCAAAGCCAGATTAACTGGATCTCCATTTTACGGAAACTTTCTTACATACTTTACAACCACCTTTCAAATGATAAATATATTGACGTTGTGCTTGTTCCTGTCATTTCCTGAAAAGATCTCGATTCGAACTCGAATAGTTTATGGATTACTAGGATTGATTGCGATATTCGCAATCGCGACTCTAATGCCATTATGGACCTCACTGTCGCCTACTTTATATTTTTACTTTACACTCTTTTTGATATCAGGTTCAAGTATATGCGTTGCGAATATTTCAGCCATGTACGGATTGGCTTCAACATATCCACCTTTGTGCTTGACTGGAATCAACTCAGGTCAAGGCGTTGCTGGAGTGATACCCTCAATCTTGTTACTGTTCCAACAATCTTCGGGAAAGGCTGTAAATTTAAGTGGGCTAACTGGATATTTTTGTACAACAATCATTATATTTCTATTGGCATTGATTGGATATGTCCTTTTGCCTAGGGATGACGAACCAGTGTACGAAGTTTTGGAAGAAGAAGAAATTGCTGGATCTATTGAAGAAATAGAAGGTTCAGATTTAGCAGTAGAAATTCCAAATCCTGATGTATCTACGGTGGAGCTATTTACGCTCATCAAAGTTCCGATTTTCTGTGTGATGCTGAATTACTTTATTACTTTATCATTGTTCCCTGCGGTTACCTCTAGCGTTGAACCGTCCAGCAAAGTACCTTTGTTTGTCATTTATCACTTTATCTTTTTTAATGTTGGGGATTGGTTGGGAAAATCAGTTACTGGATTCTCGTTCATTTCTAATATTAGCGAAAAATCTTTACTTGTATTTACTCTGATACGATTATTATACATCCCCGCAATCTTATTTTGCAACCTCGTTCTTTATAATGAAGATAAGATCCCATACCCTAGACATGACCCTATAGTATTTGGTGACGGGATGTTTTACTTTATTGTATTTACTTTGGCGTTCTCAAACGGTACTAGATAGATAATTATAGGATTATTAACTACGAATTGCTTTATTTCGTCATCAGGAACTACGATAAAGAAATATGGGAATAATTACAAACTACTTTCAGTAGGAGGAGATTTAATGGTATTGAGTTTGACTTTTGGGCTGGCGTTTGGTACCCTGTTTGCATTCATTTGGGAAGCGATTTCCTGCAGGTGCAATCCGTTCTAATATATTGTAATTATATAGGTTCTATTTGCAATGATTCTGCAGAATTTCTATTACTTGTCAATCCGTCTTCAACCTTTGCATTCTTTTTAGAAATCATACTTGCTCGGTCATCAGCTTCACTTATTACTGATTCAGAAGCGTTGAGTTTTAAAATGTAAGCTTCAAAAGTATCCGTTGGTATCAGTTTCGGTGCAGAAGTTTGAGTCAAGGAAGATATCCAATTATTTAAAGAGCTGATCGGTTTTCCATCTGACTGCCCATTAGATTTTTGATTCGTGGTTGCTTTTGGAGCTTCAGGATCTGAAATTGAGGCTGTTATGGTATAAGATAATCTTCTCGGTATAATAAAGTTGTGGTCTGTCAAAATGTCTTGGTTATCGCGGATATCTTTAGGGCTTTTGCCTATAGTGTAGAAAAATGCAAAGCTATTCAAGAGTCCTCGAGCTGGAGCAATCAAACCTTGAACAAGCACCAAAGGAAAGCGGGGGAGTAAGAGGGTGGTATCATTGACTCTATTCACAGTTCCGGGGATCCAAGATAATACTATTGTTACCGAATAGGCCATCATTAATCGCATGACCATCTGTTTATAGTAGTTGGGCCTTGTTGTTTCCGATTTTTCCTTGCTAAAATTAGAGATAAATACTTTAACTGCCTCCACACTATGAAATATGCAATAATAATAAGAAAAATGATTGACCACAGTTCAATGTAGAAGAAAAACAGTCTATTCATTGGGTTGGCCCCAGAGATCCAACACCATAAATCACTATTTCCATAAAATGGCGCATGAATCATGATTGGAATTGAAGCAGCAATCGGAGGTATGATGAACGAGAATAGGATATATGAAAGTTGATATTTGCGGACTTGGGCAGTATCGCCATTCATTACTATCACAAAGTAAATGTTAAAAGCCAATCCAAGTGCCAGCAGAGCCGAGGAAACATTTGCCTGATACATCAATATTGCTGATTTAACTTTATCGTACCTTCAACAAGGCAAAATGTTTGATCGTTATAATCAATTGGGTATCGAGCTATAAACCCTACAAGTGAGTTTACACTATCCGAAACTGCGAGAGCAAGCATCAGCATTCCCATAGGATTAAAAAAGAATTGAGGTGAGGTTTTCCTTTTCTAAAAATAAATTCATAGTTACATAGAATATCGCAAGAGCGCCTATTAGTCCTAATACTGCGGATATTCTGGTAATAATTGAGGTGATCTGGTATTGCTCTGCAGTTAATGGTGGAGGCATTATCAAAAATAGCAACAAATCCACGCTTTATGAAACCCTCGGCCATTGGAACGCAAATTTGAACGATCAACTACGGAAATGCCTTCATTCAATAACCCCCGATTTGCTTGCTCCATCTCTTGGTGATAAGAATGATGGCTGTCAAAGTCAAATGCTTGTACCACCACACGCTCACCAATCAACAATCCAACACCAAAATCAATCGTAATCTGGTATATGGCACAGGCAAATAATAAAGACGATAACAATAAACCTAGAATAGCTCATATCAGAGTGTTCTACTCAAGACCTATTACGGTTGCCAGCAACTAAAAAAAGTTTATTAGTCCGGGCCCGCGCCTGTGACTCACGGTCAATGGGAAAGTAGAAAATCAAAATTATTTCAAGGTTAGCAATTGTGAGGAATTTTACACCTGTGAAGCATATTAGTTCCTCCCATTGTTTGTTTCCGCAAATTTTATTGGTTTTTGAAATCCTTGGGGAGGGTGGAATTTCTTATCGCCCAATCAAATGTCACGGAAGCTAAATCTCCATCACCAGTATATAAAGAGAGAAAAATAGAAAACTTTCACCGAGACTCTAGTTTCAAAAAACGCTTCCACAGGTTTATGTTTAGTTTCCCTTATCAGCACAAAGACGAAAAAGTATCAAACAACTACATTTCAGAACAAGTAAGTCGTCTTTGACAGTAGATTATTCCCAAATGCCTTTAATTAACAAAATCAACAAATTTTCTATTCGCAGACTCGCTACGCTCTCTAACAACGCCTTCCTTACCAAGCAGACTCCCGAAAGTCCTTCTTTCCCTGCTTCGTTGCGTCTCAACTCTGGTCACACTTTCAGTGCTACCTCGTTTGGGGCAGTTAAGCCGATAACTTCTGGTGAAGTCGTGTTCACTACTTCATTGGTTGGCTATCCTGAATCGATGACAGACCCTTCTTACCACGGCCAAATTTTAGTTTTCACCCAACCTTTGGTTGGCAACTATGGCGTTCCTCCACCAACCTTGGACAAGTATGGTCTCCACAAATACTTTGAAAGTGGCAAAATCCAAGTCTCTGGTGTTATCGTCAATGACTATGCCGCCAAATATTCGCACTGGAACGCTATTGAATCTCTTGGCCAGTGGTGTACTAGATACGGTGTTCCAGCGCTCACAGGTGTTGATACTCGTGCAGTTGTTACTCTGTTGCGTGAAAGAGGCTCTACAGTTGGCCACATCTCTATTGGGGAAGAAGCAATGGCCGCAGAACCTCCTAAATACATTGATGACTCTGCAGAGTGGATTAACGCTGTCTCTCGCAAGGACATCCGTTTGTATAACTTTAATGGAAAAACAAAGATTGCTTTAGTCGACTGTGGTGCAAAAGACAATATCATTAGATGTTTGGTTGAACGCGGAGCGCAAGTTACCGCTTTCCCACACGACTACGACTTTTCTTCCAAACTGTCCGAATTTGATGGGGTTTTCCTCTCCAATGGCCCTGGCGATCCAAGATATGCCACAAAAACTACCGAAGTTGTAAAGAAGGTCCTTGCCAAATCCAGCTCAATGAAAGTCCCAGTTCCAATATTTGGTATTTGTATGGGCCACCAAGTGCTTGGACTGGCTGCAGGTTTCAAATCCTACAAGCTCCCATATGGAAATCGCGGTCATAACCAACCTGCACTAAACCTCCAAAAAGGAGGTTGTGTGATCACTTCTCAGAATCACGGTTACGCATTAAACGATGGAAATACTCCACAGGGGTGGGTGCCATACTTTAGAAATGCAAACGATGGTTCAAACGAAGGAATCCGCCACGTATCTTTGCCTTTTTCTTCTGTCCAATTCCACCCAGAAGCAATGGGGGGTCCTCTTGACACCCAATATTTATTTGATGATTTTATTGATGAAGTAAACTCACTGAAGGTAAAGCGCCAAGGATTCCACCTTCCAATATCTGCTGTTGGATCGCAATCGATCAATGTTTGATTTTTTTGAATAAATTTTAAAAATAAATTTGCTATATTGAAACTGTCTGCGTTTCCTGACCGTTAACAACAACTCTTCTATGGTCGTTCTTTGGAAGTTGAAATTGAACTTTGCTATATTTTGGTTTCCAGTCATTTTTCACTACTTTAAAATTCACATTCACTACATCACTAGTCCAATCCAGTTTGACAGTGAATACGAACCGAAGTGCATTTAGCGAGACGCCATCATCGTCCATAACTGTCGATTGAGCTGCCCCTGATGATAAACTAGGGAATATCAGTACAGTTCTAGAGTTATCATCACTGGTAGTTTGCCCTGGAGAAGGGTTAGTAGGGATTATTGCCCCAGATTTGACCATTAGACTTCCATGCTGTTCAAGTGGTACAGCAACCTTGACTCTTTGGCCTCCATTGTGCCAGTTTCCACCCCAAAAATCATACCATTGAGTGTTTCCAAAATTTGGCAAATACATAGAACGATCTATTGCCCCTTCTTCAAAAACTGAACCAATTAACAACCAAGGGCCTAAAAGATACTCAAAAGACTGTTTGAATGTATTTGGGTCATTTTGGAAATGCAGCACTGTAGGCCTAATTACTGGGATGCCGAGGTCGTGAGATTCTAGGGAAAGTGAGTAAAGGTATGGTATAAGCATGTAACGAAACTTAATTGCATCTCGTATAATAGGCAGAACATTAGGATACATCCAAGGTTCAGTAATTCCTTCCTTTTTCCATGAGTGAATACAAAAACGAGGGTGAAATATGCCTGATTGCACCCATCTAACAAACAACTCTGGGGAAGGTCTTGGGCCTACAAATCCACCAACGTCATGGCCATACCCAGGCAATAGAGACAGCCCAGCATTTAGACCCATAGGAATATTGTGCTTGAGTGTGTTCCATGAAGTGCTATTATCCCCAGACCAAGTTTGCGACGCGTAGATGTGAGATCGAGGTGCACCAGACCTTGTAATTAAAAAAGGTCTCTTGTTTGGATTGGTTTCAATCATTGCTTCATAAGATGCTTGTGCCATTAGAATAGTTTGGTAGGCTCTTCCAACTTTTCCGACTGTTTTCTGTTGCCCACCCATATCGTACAAATGATCATCATCATGAATACTAATTTCATTATTATCATTCCAAATGCCTTCGATTCCGATATTCAACAACTCTTTGACGCCATTTTTCCAAAATTCCTTTCCAACGTTGCTCGAAAAGTCAATAAAACTCCCTTCAGCAGTGGTGCCTTCTCCGGCACTCCATAATCTAATTATACTTGGAGAATTGGTCTATATTAGTGACTATTACTGCAGGATCCCAAACGAATCCTTTTCTCTCTTCCAAGCCCTTATAATTTGGGTGATTGGCGAGAAGCCACGGCTTCACGTTAGCCACGACTTTGATCCCCTTACTATGTAGATGTTCGAATAGCTTAATTGGATTTGGAAATCGTTTTCTATATTTAATATAGATTACTTGTTCCAAGTAAAAACATTTCTTGCACCACTCACTTCATCTACAGTATATCCTGAAGATAAATGCAAGAGGTCACAGCTTATTTCATGTTTCTGTAGTAAGCTTGGAAAGTTTTCTATCATTGTTTGCGCTTCATCCGATTCAGCATATCCCATTGATGAAGCCAAGTATCCCAATGCGTATTTAGGTACCAGAGCAGGTTTACCAATCAATGAAGCAAAATGTTCAACCACACTAGAAATTTGGGGACCAAACATGACATAATAATCCAGCGGTCCGTTGTCAAAGCGAATATTGGTAAACTGCCCCCATAATGCATCTATTTCTGCACCAAAATTAACGGATCCTGTGGAAAGACTATTGTAAAAAATCCCATAAGCTAGTTTGGAAGCTTGATTCAGTCCAATGTAAAAAGGAATATGCTTGTAAAGAGGATCTCCTGACTCTGGGTTGTATCCTAATGCGTCCGAGCACTTCAACTGAAACGATCTTTCATTCAAGTATAAAGGAGATCCACGCTCACCTAATCCATAGTAAATCATATCTGGAGAGTGTTTAATATAGTGGCCAGCCCCAGCGTTCAAATCATACTCGTAAGCTCTAAATTTCAAATCTGCCAAGAATGGGATTTGGTCAATGGTAAACCATTCCAAGTAAAGCTCCTGTTTATAATAGACTTTTATAGTAACTTTGGAGGTTTTAATCACTAAATGATCGTGCTCCTGTGTTACGCAAGGTTGAACATGGTCGATCGCAATTGCTTGAGATTCTTGCAAACACTCGCCGGGTTGTACATGAACAACGCGGGCCACTGAATCATTAATTATTTGAATCTGGAATCCGCTTCCTTGGCTGTTGATGAAGTGTATTGGGTTGGTCGACTTTAAAATGAAGCCACTTGGATTTCGCAACTTCATTGGAAAAGAAAAATAACAGTTGATCGACACTATAATCGAATTCAGCAGCCATAAGACATTGAATAGCGGGAAAGGTAAAGCAATTTTCATGCTAGAGAATACCCAATTCTGAAAGGTCCAATATTGCTCAAATGCCAACGGAAATCTAATACTTTTTGGTTTCATAAATGGTGTATCAACGACTCGCATATTTTTTTATTTTTTTTTGGAAAACCAAATGGCAAAAGTAAAACCTGCCTAATAATTAGAAGGAAAAGAAAAAGTTTGAAGAGCCAGAAGACTATCATGATGATGATATGATTGATGAGGAAATCGATGATGACGAAGAAATTGAAGACGACGGTGACATGATTGACGACGAGCAAGATTTTAGTGAGGAAGACCTGGATGATGAAGAGCAATCAAAAAAGAAGGTTAAAATTGATGAAAAGTCCCTCTATAGACCACCTACAAATAATGAAATGCAAAACTTGAAACAAACCACAGAAATGTTCAAATCTAACTTATTTAAATTACAAATTGAAGAATTGATCAAGCAAGTTGAATTTAATCCACACAAGAATAATGCAATTCAAAACGGGCTTCATGAAATCAAAGATATATTGGATGGAATGCCAGATATCGAACCAAAGTCAGCAACTCAAATCATCAGTGCGATGAAAAAATCTGGCATTGAAATCCCTGTTGTTCCTCCAAAAGACACTTTGTTGAAGTTTCCATTCAAGAAACCGGAAAATATTTCAATTGTAGGAAGTTTTCTTTTGCAGACTATGACGAAAAAGAAACAAAATGTCAATGTTGACATTGCTGTCACTATGCCAGATTCCTTGTTTTTAGAAAAGGATCACGTCAACAACAGATATTTTTACAAAAGGGCCTACTATCTCGCTGTCATTGCTTCAACGTTAAAGTCTAAAGGGTATGATTTAGAGTTCCATTCATTCCAAAATGATGTAAAGAGACCGATCCTCATTGTCAAGTCTACTGGTAATTCATACTTGATTGCAGATAAACTAAAAAATCATTATTCAAAAAGAAAGGTTGAATTTAGAATATTCCCAGTAATTTCTAGTGAATTATTTTCTAAATCTAAACTTGCACCACTTCGTAACAATGTTAGACCGCAATCAGATCAAAGTGACTTGCTAGCGACTCCACATTACAATGCTTCATTGCTGCAAGACACCGAAATGGGCTCTCATTTGAATTTTATCCATTCTAGTCTAAAGGATGCTCCTGCCTTGAAACAGGCTATTATTTTATCTAAAGTTTGGATTACTCAAAGAGGGCTATCTGAAAATCACAAGAATGGCTTTGGGTTGTCTGGATTCTTGATCTCGATGATAATGGCTGCGCTTTTAAAAAGTAGCGGAAAGAATGGCGCGAAAAGAATTGGGAAAGGGTTTAGCAGTTATCAAATGGTTAAAGTGACATTGGACTTGCTTGCAAAGCACGACTTTAGCACTTCACCTCTATTTCTAAGCGATAACTTTGAGCCAATTGGAAAGGAAGAGGTATATGATTATTAATATTAGTTTTCTGCAAAAGCATTCTTGGAAAACTATGATATTGCAATTGTGGATCCCACTGGAACAATCAACCTCGCTTCGCATATTACAAAATCAGCAATGGATGAAATTCAGTATGAGGCAAAATTGACCTTGGAATTCTTCAATGATGCAAGTTCGGATAGATTTGAAGATCTATTTTTAAAGAATGTGGATCAACCCTGGCTAAAATATGACAATATTTTCAGAATCCCAAAGTTACCAAAATCCATTTCTTCTTACGCTTTGAAAGATTCCCTTGATTTTTCTGATAAAACAAGTTTTGCCCTCCGTCAAATTTACCAAATTCTCAAGCATGGTTTAAACAGAAGAGTATTATGCATATCTGTTAGTTGTCCAAAGATAGAGAACTGGAAGATCAATAAATCTGGACCTACTGGAGCTGATTCTACAAACATTACTATTGGAATGATTTTACATCCTGAACATTCAATCAAAGAGGTGGAACAAGGACCTTCTGGCGATGATAAGGAAGCAGTTAAAGAATTCAAGAAAATTTGGGGAGGAAAATCTGAATTACGTCGTTACAAAGATGGATCTATCCTTGAAAGTGTAGTTTTTTCTAGTGATGGGTCGATTCAATCAAGGGCCCTTCTCGTAGCCAGGATGACTGCTTACCTTTTGGATTACCATTTCAGCGTAGGTGAAGAAGATGGAGTTACCTACTGGGCAGGGTTGGGAAATAAATACCTCAACCCAAAATCAAGCGAAAAGCCAACTAATTCTTATCAAGGCGTAATGGATGCTTACCAAGACCTAATCAAAGAATTGAAAACCATTGATTTAAAATTAGCGATTCATCGTCTTCATCCTTTGACCGATTCATTGACTTACTCTTCGGTATTTGTTCCACAACCTGACGACCCTACCGCAATCATTTCAAGATCAAATCCACCAGAATTTTTGATTGAATTTGAAACTTCAGGCAAATGGCCTGATGATATCAGTGCGATCGAAACAATGAAACGAGCATTTTATATTAAAATTGCAACTGCCTTTGCAGAAAAGGATTCAGAGACTGTCGGGACTGTCTGTGTAGGATTGAATAACGAAAGCTATCTTCAGATAGTTCATTCCAGTGGATATCTATTCAAAGTGCGTATTTATGTTGGAAGAATCATCTATTTATTAGAAAACATTGTGAAAGTTGCCCCTCCTCACAAAAAACCCGCATTGGCTTTATACAAACAAAATTATACTACTAGCAGTATCAATCGACCTATTCATGCTTCGCTGATTGGCAATTTGTGCCTACGGTTTCCGTTTTTAGGATTTACAATTAGATTAGCCAAGAGATGGCTTGCGTCACAGATGTTGCTATCCAAATATGAATCTGGTATTGCACCTGAAGTTATTGAATTGATATGCGTTAGAATTTACACTCATCCAACCGCTTTCGGTCCTCCCGCTAGTGGATGGGTAGGATTTGTCCGTTTCTTGGAATTGATCTCAACATTTAAATGGTCAAGCGAACCATTTATTGTTGAATTGGAAAACGAAAAATTGAACACTGAAATCCGAGAAGAAATTAATTCCAAATTCAACAAAATCTCTTCTGGCGGCGTTGGCCATATTTCAATGTTTGTAGCCACAGAACTAGATCACAGTAGTTCTTGGTGGAATACTCTAGATATCTCTACTAAAGTTGTTCAAAAATTGACCATCTTGGCAAAATCTTCATTGGAACTGATCAAACAGGTCCTGACCTCTGGAAATACTAATGATATTTCAGTAAGTACGGATTAACTTTAGCCTCTATTTGTTCATCCAACTCACGGCTATCATGCTATCATTCACTTGAATACACACCGTTTGCCAGATTTTCATTTGTCAGTGAATTATGACCCAAGCTGCGCTCCTGTTAAAAAGTCCAAATTCAAGAATGTAATGGACCCTCATGATAAGAAATTGATTGAACAGTCTTATATAGATGTCCAATCTCGCTATTTAGATGAATTGGTCGAGTATTTTGGAGACATTGCGCTTTTCTTTACTGACATATACGGGGGAGATAAAATATGCGTGGTATGGAAACCGGGTAGGTTAGAAGACACACATTTCAAAGCCAATTTAACCTTCAATTCGAAACTGGTACAGGCAAAGAAAGAGGTAATTATATAGTAACATAGAAACCTTTGGTTACTGTAAACAAGGAAGCCATCCTTGCGGAAATGCAGCGTTTAGGAAAAGAAATCGTTGCTGGAATTCAAGTTTTATAAATAAAAAGATTGCATGAATAAAGCATAGTTTTCCAATATAAATCAAAAAGTGTGGACATTCGTATGATTTCAGCCATAGTATTCTTGGTCTCGATTTACTCACTTCCGTGGACGGTTTGGATTTGGTTACAACAACTTGGACTGTGTACATGGAGTTGGCTTTCTGGTATTCCCGCACGCCGCTCTGTTTCATTTTTTATCCAGCATTGTTCATGTTATTCTTTATCGCAGTAGTATTTATTATTAATTTCAGGGTAGATTATCCAGGCAATTCTTTAAAATAAAGTTTGCATTTGAAAATTGTTTCCAGAAAATGTTGAGTACATTCGAGGATAAAAACTTGCCAGAGCTTTTTAAGGCAGCAGTACAGCAAATTCAAGAACTCGAAAATAGCCAATTACCTTCCAGAGATGAAGGGTATCAACAGCAAGTATTTCATACAGTTTTGTTGCTGCAGGAAATCCAAGCAAGAGTAGAGTCCCTTTCCTTGTTTTCAGATAATGAAATTTTGGAAGATATCAATACTGCGGACTTGAAATATTTACTAGTGCAAAGTTATTTGGGGCAGACTCTGCTAAAGATCAATCAGCCAAGGGACCAAATTTTGAACAGAGCAGAGGCTTTCCTTCTAAAGTTTTGGGATATCCTAGATTCTTACGGAATAGTCACTCCTACAGATAAACAGAATTTCAACAATTACAAGGAGGATATCAAGCCGAAAGGGGATGCTATTCGAACTGAAAAAATCAAACAATACAAGCGGGAAAAAGAAACTAAACAAAAATTGGAGGAATTAAATGAAATGTTAAAGCAAGAATTGAAGGACGAAACGGATTACGAGAGAGAATTGATTTTGACCACAGTTGATTTACATGTACAGCAAGCAATAAAGACGTTGGTTGAAATCAAAGATGAGCAAGAAGTCCTAAAGTTTGCCGAAAAGATCAAGCTATCTGATAAACAGGATAGAGTGGTGATGCCTGAAAAAACTGTAAAGCTGGCTGACCTTACTGGGCCAATTCTGGATAAGAAAGGAAAGGTAATTTTCGTTAATATAGCCACTGAGACCGTTTGTAATTACCACAGAGCAGAATAAAAGGGAAGAATTGGCCAAAGGTGTATTTAGGCCAGGCCACAACTTGCCTACCATGACGATTGAAGAATATCTTGAAAGGGAAATGGAAAGAGGAAATTTTTTGTCTGGGGGAACGTAACACTATATGCTAACCTAGAAAACAACCGGTCAAAGAAGATCCAGATGATAATGACGAAGAAGCGATCGATCAAGAAACTTACAAGAAGAGAGAGTGGGATAACTTTACAGACTTTAATCCTAGAGGATGGGGAAATCGTCATAATAAAGGATGAGTAACTCTAATGGTTTAAAGTTCAAATTTGAAAGTAAAAGGACAATGTAATCATGTCCGGAAATAGTTTTTTGCAATCTCCAAATGCACATTGACGAAATTATCTTGGAAGGGTTTAAATCCTATGCTACCAGGACAGTCATTGGAAAGTGGGATCCCCGTTTTAATGCTATTACTGGTTTGAACGGAACAGGGAAATCAAATATTCTAGATTCGATTTGTTTTGTACTAGGAATTACTTCCTACCAACACGTAAGTGATCGCTAACAATCTGGTTAGAGCGACTAGAATTGAAGACTTGGTTTATAAAAAAGGTCAAGCTGGGATCAATAAAGCTTCGGTAACAATCATTTTCGACAACAGCAACAGAGAGAGGTCTCCTCCTGGATATGAAGCCGAAAAGACAATTACAGTTACTCGTCAAGTAATTGATAAATGACTCTAGTATATCATTGGTGGAAAGAACAAGTATTTGATCAATGGTAAAACTCAAACCCAACAAAGTGTTACAGAAATGTTTCAATCTGTGCAGTTGAATATCCAAAATCCAAACTTTTTGATTATGCAGGGCAAAATTACACAAGTACTCAACATGAAGCCTGCTCAAATCCTTGGTATGATTGAAGAAGCAGCTGGAACGCGATTGTACGAAGATCGCAAAGACAAAGCACTAAAAGCGATCGAGAAAAAGGAGAGCAAACTCGCCCAAAGTTCCTTGGTAAATATAATTAATTCCAGCTTTTGGATACTGAAATTGCACCAAAACTCGATGAATATCAAATCAAGAAGAGAGAATTCTTGGAGTATCAAAAAATTAGGTCTGAAAGAGAAAAGTTTGAAAAAGTTATTGTTGCGAGTGACTATGTCAAATATACAGTAGTCCTACCTAATGTAGAATTTAGTTGAAAAATTTGACGAGAAAAAGAAGCATTCGTCTGAGCGAATTGTCCACCTAGAAACCACCGAGAAAATGCTAAATGAAGAAATTCTGGAAGCACAGGAGCGCATTGATGAAGTTACGGCTGAGAGATCAAAGGTATTGCGATGTTAATGCATAAGAACGGGGGAGTGTATTATAAGCTGGAAGATAAATTTAAAGAAACTGGAAATGAAATTGCGAAATTTCGTGCCCAAATGGGACTAAAATCAAATGCCATCAAAGACGAACAAGATGAAATCAAATCCTTGATTGCAAGTTTAGAAGAGGTATTTAAAGTGTTTACCCAGACAAAGTCAAATTTGGATGCTACAAAGCAAAATACTTTGAAATTGGAAGGTGAATGTGACACAAAACTAAAGGAATACGAGGCACTAAAGAAATCTATCAGAGATACTGAAAACTTGGTTACCACCCTTACTACTGGTCTCAGTTCTTCTGACGGCAAAGACAACGGTTACATGAATCAGCTAGCTTGTAAAATATTGCTAAATCTAGCCGCGAAACTAGAATACAGCAATGCGGTTTCGGAAATTCAACAAAATAAGGTCAAAATTTCTCATTTGCAAAATGAAATTAAAGCGAATGAACCAAAAGCCAGAGAAGCAAAGAAAGAAAATGCTGCGCTTTTGTCTGAAGTTCAGAAAACCAAAAATATTTTGGAAAACTTGGAAAATGAATTGCAAGCAATTGATGTAGATTTTGATGTTGAGGGAGACCTTGTTGTAAGGAAAAAGAAATTGGTTCATTCAGCCCAAGAGATTCAACAGGTAATTGGATACTTATACAGAAAATTGACGAGATGGAACGAACAATGAACGGTGTAAAGTTTAACTATTCCGACCCCGCACCAAATTTTGACCGGTCAAAGGTGAAGGGGCTTGTCGTTTCATTAGTCTCCATCCCAGAAGAGCATCTGGATAAATCTACTGCACTCGAAGTATCTGCTGGTGGCAAACTTTATCAAGTTGTGGTGGAAGATGAAAAGGTTGCAACTCAAATATTGCAAAACGGTAAACTTCAAAAAAGAGTAACAATTATCCCCCTGAACAAAATTCATGCAAGCAAAGTCCCAGCTGAAAAAATACAAGCTGCTAAAAAGTTGGCACCTGGTAAAGTTGACTTGGCGCTCAATTTAGTTGGCGAAAACAAAGAAATTGCACAGGCTTTGAATTATATTTTTGGTTCAACTTTAGTGTGTAATGGTAAGGTCAAGTTAACCAAGATTCAAATACAGCTAAAAGGGTTACTTTCGATAAAAATGTCAATTTAAAGTCCGTTACTATTGATGGAGATTCTTATGATCCATCAGGTCAGTTGACTGGTGGTTCAAGATCTCAATCAAGCGGTATTCTCTTGAAAATGCAAAGTTTGAAGAAATTGTACAACGAACAACGAGTTATAGTCAAGCAATTAGAAGTTGCTACTGAAGAATTGGACGATTTTCTTACCAAAAAACAACTATGGGAGAGCATGAACAAGAAGAAAGAATTAAAGCAACATGAACTTAACTTGGCGCAGACTCGAATGGAAAATAATCCACACTTTAAGATTATTCAACAAGTTGATGATTTGATTGCTCAACACAAGGCAGCAAAGGAGAGAATCGAGCTTGCCAAACAAAATCAAGAACACTCTCAGCTTCGAATTAAAGAAATTGAAAAAGAAATGGAAGAATTAACCAATAACCGAGACTCCAAACTTAAATCACTGCAGAACCAGATCAAATCAGACAAGAAGAAACTATTACAAATGGAACCTACCGTTGAAAAGATGAAGCAATCGATTAATATATCCAAAGAAGAAACTGTGCAATTTGAAGCTGAAATTTTGAAAATTAATGGATTGATTGATTCTGCAAAAGAAAATATTGATAAAGTAAAAGTCGAGCAAAGAGAACTTGAAGGAAAAATCAAACAGTTGGATGTAAGTATTGTTGAAACTAGGATTATATGATTGGCATGTCAACTGAACTGCAAGAAGAGCGTAAAGCATTGGCAAAGTATGATAAGGAATTGCAAGCTTTGGATAAAGCTCTAGTAACGAAAAATCAACAGATTCAAGACAATAGATTGGAACTGCAACAAATCAAATCGCAATTGCAAAGCATGACGGAAGACCTATCCAAAGCGAAAGGGTATATAAAGAAGTTGGAAAAAGATTACCCTTGGATAAAGGATCAAAAACAATTATTTGGCGTTGAAGGCACACAATACAACTTCAAAGAGTACAACATATCGGAATTGGAAACAAAGATTAAACATTTGTCCGCAAGCGAGGATAAATTGAAACGTAATGTCGATCCTACTGTTATTGATAAATATGACAAGTAATTTTACCGTAACTGCTAGGGTTGAAAAGAATGCAACTTCATTGAAAAACAAACTGACCAGGGTAAAGAAAGACAAGACTTCTATTCAATCCACATTGGAATATTTAGACCGAAAGAAACATGATAAATTGCTCAAAACTTGGGAGAAAGTAAACAACGATTTTGGAGATATTTTTGCCGATTTACTTCCTGGAAATACTTGTAAACTTGAACCTCCTGAAGGAGACATAAGTGAAGGTTTAGAAGTCCGTGTATGTCTTGGTGGCGTGTGGAAATCTTCTCTTACGGAGCTGTCTGGTGGACAACGATCGCTCATTGCATTATCACTAATTTTGGCGCTGTTGCAGTTTAATCCTGCTCCAATGTACATCTTGGATGAAGTTGATGCGGCACTAGATTTATCACATACTCAAAATATTGGTAAACTGTTGAAGAGCAGATTCAGAACTTCTCAGTTTATATTAGTATCACTCAAGGATGGAATGTATAATAATGCAAATGTACTGTTCCGCACGAAATTTGTCGATGGAGTTAGTCAGGTTGAGGTACTATTTCTTAATTTTAGCGCAAAGAACATTCTCGCCTGAAACAGTCACCAGTAAAAAATGTGGCTCTTGAAAGAGCTAAATCTGCCAAAGTTTTTTAGTCCTAATAAATCTCGATGTTTATGAATGCGACTATTGCGTGGGAGAACCGCTATTCCCTGAAAATCGTTATCCACCAACACTTTGACGGCAAAGGGGCAAATGTTGGAATTTAATTTACTTTTTTTGATCATTTCAACCACTTGACTTGAGAAATTTGGTAGATAAAGTACGATTAAAATTTATCCAGAACATTTGTTGGGGTCGACTGTGACGCGGACTCAACCAGGTCTTAAAGTTTTATGTTCAAACCGATGTTGCATTTGACAAGAAATACTCTAAAGGTAATTTGCATGCATTAATCTTACATCAATGTCAAGATTTACCAAGGTGAAAGGGAATTAGTCAAAGACAATAAACTGCTCGGGCAATTCAGA